>JAPKLW010002293.1:28237-98392 GCA_026898455.1 Plectranthus barbatus | reverse complement strand
ATGCAATGAAAAAATAAATTATACGAATAAATACAATATAATTTAGTATATATATATATGAAAATTGATCTCTATACTATTTGTAGAGAATTAAAAATTATAAATTTTGATATATTTATTTTTTTATTAACATTATATAAAAGATATATTAATTTTATTGTTATATTTATATGAAATGGCAAAAACTTACGTTAGGTACGCCTAAACGGTTTAGGCGGATTTTATCCATATCCAAATGATTTTACCCATCCCAAATAAAGTTTATTAATCCCCAATTAGGGTATATTAAATAAATATGGGTTGGATTAATGAATAAAACTCACCTAAATCGTGTAGGCGTGTCTAACCTGAGACCTTTCTATATAAAATTAATTGATCAACAAAATAGTAACAATTATCACAATACTATTAATCCATTGATAAAGAATTAATAAAAAAAGATCTCGTGGGGCACCATTTGATGTTAGCAGTAGTCTAATACTGCGCAAAATGGAAAGGTTTCTTTTTTCTCTGAATTCAAAATCTCACACTCAAACATCAAGCCATCATTCCTCCCTTTACCCATATATGAATTCGGATCCAGTTTTATATCCATAACATATAAGATCGACGAGATTAAACAAAAAACAAATTCAATGGTTGAAAAAATAAAAAATCACTCACAGCCTTCTCGCGAAGCCCTGGCTCCACATGAAACCCACGCCTTGAAAGCGCCAAAAAATAATTGGATTTCTGCAGACAAAAAACTCATCATTTTTTACATTTTAAAAAAACTAATCCAAATGTGATTCCTGTACCTGGGAATTAAGCCGGCGGAGCGGGGTTTTGTTGAGTAAAAACGCCATATTTACTTTTGTTTTAGTGGAAAGTTGAGAAATCAGAAACAAGTGGGGGAATTTGATGAGATTTGGGGAAAAAGTCTTGATCCACAAATTTCTGGCCCCATATCATGAAATTCTACCCGACCCGCAGGATTTTGAAGCGGGTTAATCGGGGGCGCCACTGCAACTGCCATAGGCGTAATCACAAAATTTAGAAATAAAAGGAGCATTTTTCTAATCATCAATGGCGGCCAATCACTGAGCAATCACCATTTCCTCACTTGCAAATTACAATCAGGTGTGTATGTATGAATTCATATTCTTGTAATAAGTTGTGTTGTGGGATTTAGGGTTACTATGCTTTTCTCTTTGATTCCTTGATTTTCTTCTCTACTCAATCTGAGAATACACTCTCTGTGGGTCTTTTCTTCTTCTTCTTCTACAATTCCACAATTCATAATTTCAACTATCTGCTTGCTTTGTGTTTATACAATTTGATATACATAAGACTTGTACCAGAGCCTGAGCTCTGACTGTTTTATCATTTTCTTTAGATTAGATGATAGAAATTGCCTATTTTGACAGTTTCATGCTCTTCCCCCTTTATCTATGAATTAGATAGAAAGTTCTTGAATATCCCACTTTAATATAATGGTGAATGTCTCTTTTCCTTACAAGTCAATTTTATCGGGAGAGAAATTAGGTCTTTACAATATCAGAGCTGGCCCAGTTCGATATAAGATCAGATTTACCCTGATGGCGGAATTCCCATAAAGCTCCACGTTTAAAAACTGGCATGAGACTATATTTTTTTACTATGATTGTGATATAGTGGCATTTGTACATAGCTCATTCCAATCAAAATGTGTGTAATGTAAATACATGTTTTACAAAAACTCACTCATCAAATATATATTATCATAACTGCAAACTTGGTAAAAAAAACAATAGAATACGAGATGATACACTATTTCAATCCGAACCAAAACATTGGAAGAAAGAGTTTCTCGTAACCAATCAGTTTTAGACAAAAATAGTATTGCTCTGCATAGCTCATGCTCCAATTCCAGAGGAGCTTTCACTGCTGCATTCACACAACCTCAACCTCAACAAATAATTGAATAAATGGCCATTTCACTAACTCTCTAGGTAACTGCACACAACTTCTACTTGGGCAGAGCAGCAATATAACAAACACACTGCCAAATTGTATCACAATATATATATACCAGAAGTCTCATGGCGTCCAGGAACTTTACCTCTTCCTAGACACGATCCTTTTCACCGAGAACCGCCATCGCAACACGCAGGCCAAAAATCTCCACCCTCTATGAGTTCTATCAGAAGATGATGCATGGGGAATTGGTGCAGAGCAATCTGGCTCAAAATACTTCAAGTCATCGTTTGCGGAGAATGCTCCGGCCATTGTATCTGCATCACAGATTGAGGTGTCTGCAACCTGACCAGGGTAACCTAATGGTTGTTCATACCTCATTTCCATCGGGTCTACGCCAGGCAGATAATAGTCGAAGGTATTGGTAGCTCCAAACGGATACAAGGACTGCAAGAAATCAGGGGGAGAACCAACTTGTTGCGAGAAGATGGATCTGGCGATGTTGTTCTGAGAAGTTGACTCTTGCTGGTAACTACCCTCTGCGAGCATGCTTGAAGAAGGATCACCGCTGGAGGTGCTCAACGAGGAAGGCGTGTTCAAGGATGATTCGTCTATGGCGACGATTTTCTCATGAAATCTGAATGCAGAGGTAACCAACTGCTGAGCATCTGCCTGAAAAGCAACATGGAGTGCAAGTACTTGAACTAATCAAAATAATGCAGAACATTCTTTCATCGACTACAATATCAGACCATCAACTTGCCTTTTCTTCGTCGGACAACTTATCAGAGGCCACATACTGGCCATTGGAGAACGTCCCGACCACTTGTCCTACAACGTTAAACACAACACCATTGATTTCTGGAGTTGTGGTGGTGTTGTACAAGTACAGTTTTTTGTCCAGAACACATGTCCGAGCATGCTCCACCGTGACCTCCCACTTTTTAGATGACATACCAGTCCCAAGGATCTGCACCAAGTTTAATGAAGCAAATAACAGGATCACTAATTGTCTAACATGCTTCTACAAATGACTCTAATATAAATACAGTATTAGTTCAATAGAATGTTTACATTTCGAAGCCTCGTAGGGTCTAAGGAGAGTAAAAGCAAGAAGTCCTGCACTGTCCTGATTCCTTCTTTGCTCAGGCGTTTGTGAAAAGCTCCATCTTTTCCGATTTTCTCCAGCCGCCAAACTTCATCAGAAAGAGATGGGGGATGGTGCTTCTTGTACACTTCAAAGGGGAAATACAAAATACGAAAAAAGTTCAGCTAATGAGATAGGGAAGCATGTCAATGATGCAGATTGTGTTAGCAATTTTGATCGTTATATATTTTAACGCGACATAAAGAAGTCACATCTAGAAACATTTGGAATAGGTTTACCGAGGTGTAAGAGAAAATTGGTTAAACAATAGGACCACGAAGAGAACTCACATTCTCCACGATGATCCCTGACGACAAAGGGCTCTGATATTGCCTCTCTTACCCTGATGCCTCCAATATCATCAAGCAATCTAGCCCCTAGTCTGAATTTACGACTTCTCGTCCAGCTTGAGTTATCTGTAAATGAAACATCACCCACTGATCCCTTACCATCATTGAGAGTCAAGATCACATCCCCATTTAAAAGAGGTTTTTTGCCTTCCCGCTCTCTCACAACATTGCTTGTGAACTCCTCGTGTAACCAGTTATCTTCTTCGCCTCCATCAAAATCTCCTTCAAGAACTGCAATTTCTACCTTTGCAGAGGACCCCGGACCACTGCAAACAACTTGCCCAGTAACAACATCAACTAAAGCAACTTCTACACTGGAGCCACCCTCTCCCTCTATACGAGTTCCAGTGAAAACAGGAAGAGATATGCCATTTGAAAACTGTAATTGTAAACTTCTTGAGTCAGAAGGTCGCGGATCTTTTCCACTACTCCTGGAAATTTGATCACAAAGGAACCAGGTTTATATGAACAATGAATTACAACATGCTGATTATCACATATTAATAATCGGAATAAAATATATGATCAAGTAACAGTTAGTATCCCTGACAAACAAGATTACCACTTCCAATCGAAGGTCTGATGGCATACCGTTTCACACTTCCTATATATTTCCTTAATGCTAAGTCCACTTCCTCTTTAACCTGAGAGCTCGCGTCAAAACAAACTAAAAATTAGCAAACATCTTCCTTCGTAAATCAGAATCTGCATATTTTCTTAAGTAATTAATCATAGAAGTTGAGTAAGTAATAATACTAATGCAGACATATAATTGATGGATCCAGAAAAGGGTGTAACTACAAGATATCATATTATCAAAAACTAAAACAATGAGAAGAAAGCAGATACTCAGTTTCGATCTGCGATGCAAAGTCATGTTAAACAAAGTGGATGGAATCTCTTCCAAATAGTAGCCATGATGGTGGATAATGTCACTGAGAAATGTATGAAGACATCGGTAAAACTTACAATTCGGCGAATCAGAGGCTCCAGAAGTGGATTCATGAGATTTTGCATTCTTATCAAGTTGATCACTTCCAGCACTACACTATGAAAAGCACACAGAAAAGAGAATCAGCATAAACAATATTCAATTACAGACAGATCAATAAGCAGATTGATGATTAACAGTGCAGTTTAAACTCTGCAAGAGATTTCATGGATGTTTGTTGAGTTAGAAAAAAAGAGATCAGATGTATTCCTCAATTTGAATTTCAAACTAATCACTTTCAAGAAGGCATCCATCCCACTCAACTCTCCATGTTCAACAAATAACCCTCAAACACAAATCAACTGGAATCATCAAAACACCCCCAAGCAGAAGCAATACCGATTCATGAGGCCCACAAAACTGTTTTTCCATAATATCAATCGAAAGATCGAGAAACATAATCTGTGCCTCAAATCATCAAAGTTCTCTTTATTGATTAAACTACCTCCTAAAAGAATGAGATTTCCTTAAACGCTTCTCATCAATAGAAGTACTCTCGTCTCGTCCCTGCCGCTTATGAGACATCTTCAAAGCTTCCGCCAGCAAACCACCGGCCCTCACGCTTCAAAAATTGCGAAAGCAAAGAAATACAAATGTATACGTGTATGTATGCATATATAATAATCACGGGCGCTTCAATCAGAGATTAGAAGAAAAAATGCTTCTTGGGGGAAACAAATGACCAAACATTCGGTGGGCCTGCGAGAAATTAATATAAAATTTCTTGAAATCTAATAGAACAAAAAACCAGCAACTATTATAACAGAAATATCATGTGTACGTTGCGGGTGAATGAAACTTTGTGTTTCTTTTTGCGGAATTTGATGTGAGGGGGTGATGAGGTAAAAGTAGATTCAACTTTTACGGTGATCAGGTGGGGAACAGGAGCGATTTTGGAAATGGGATTGCGAATTTTCACCAGGTGGGTTAAAGGGTTTATCGATTGAGGTTGAAGGATCAAATTGAATATTGAGGAAATTGCGAGGCAAGGAGAAATGGCACTGTTGTGATGGAGGGAGGGAAGGCGTGGGGTCACCAGTCAGCATGGGAGTTGACGTGTCGCCATGGGAGATCTGGCGCTACCTCTTTTATAATTTTATTATACTTTTTCATATTTTATTCGAAAATAAAAATGGCTCTTTAAGATAAATCATAAAATCAAAAAACATATATTCCCATGTCCCACTTTAATTGTTCTAATTTGATTGGTACAATGTAGAATGAGTTGAATGAAATTAATATTTTATTATTGAGTATTAAAAAGTTACTCTTTCCCATCTCGGGGGGATTTTTTTTCATTTTAGGAAATTGGATTAATATAACAGGACAGACGAAAATAGAAAATGGGACTAATAAGGCGTATTATTTTTAATAATGAGAATAATGAAGTAGGAAAAAAAAAAGTAGGACAATTAAAATGAGAGAGGATATATATAGAAAGTCAACATGTCCTTTCGCTAAGGTGTAGTGGTGTAAGCATATTCGAGAGATAACAGATTCAAGCTTCCCCGAAAATATCTAGGTGTGTTGTATACCTGTTCAAAAAAAAATTCAACATAAGCTTTATTTGATTCTAAGCTTCATTTAGTTTGTGGTCTTAAAATCAAGGAGCGGAATGATTCAGAAATCTATCATTTGGTTTATGGGTTTTGGATTGGACGGAATAGAATCATTCCCTAATATTAATTTCATTCCCCAAATCAATTGTTTTATTTTCTATACTTTATATTATTTATAATTTTTAATTAATTTATGTTTATCGATAATAATAATGTTAATATTAGTATTAGTATATATATATGTATATATTAAGAATAATAATTTATTTATTTATGTAATATTATTTATAAATCTTATTAAATTTTATTACCCTTTTTACAAAATTATTAATATATTAAAATATTTACAATACATTTTAATTTTATAGTATTCTAGAAAATTAAAAATCAAGAGAGATTATCTTATAATAAACATTAAAAAAAAATTCATTTTTTCATTTTATAATTAAACTTAATGTTTATTTTTCATAATTTTATTTTTTAAAGATTATTTTTAATTTTATTACTCAATTAAAAGATAATATTTTCGTATATTACTAAACTCATAAGCTTAATAAATCAAACATTAAAGCTGAATGGAAACTCAATCTATACCAAACAACTTTATTAGAATAATCAAACTCATTCCAATGTCTTCTACTTTCAAGTTTTTTAAAGTTATTTCTAATATTTAAACCAAACACCCCATAAATCTTACTTGAAAAGGTAATTTATAATAAGATTTATAACTCACCATTATAAGGTGACATAGACCAATACCCAAGGGCGGAGGCACGTTGGGGCTCGGGGGGTCGGCCGACCCCACGGCCCCGCCCCCTCTATATATATATTTTTAAAATTTTATATATAATAAATAATTATTTTTCAATATTTTTTATTAGTTATTATTATATTTATACAGTTAATTAATTCAAGATGAATAATTAGTTGTTTTTGCATGAGGTTTGAATAAATTAAACTATAAAAAATATACATTGATGAAAATACGAGTATTAATAAATTAGTTAGTATTAAAAATTTATCTATTTTATGATTAAGTAATGAATAATATTTTTCTTTAACATATGATTGTGAAAGATATATATTATTCTAAATTAGAAAAAATTGTATCGTTTTATGATATTTTGAGTGAAATATAATAAGATCTTTTTTCACATATGTTGCTCAATTCTTAATAATTTATGTGGAATATATAGGATTTAAAATATAATATTAGCAAAATTAAAATTTATTTAATTCTTTCACAATTAAGACTCGTCTAACAAAGTGTGTTTTACTTATATATTTTAAGTTTTTTTTATTTAGTGATATCGATTTTTAGTTGTGATCAATTGTAGTTATTGCTTGGTTTTATTGATAATTGTAAATTTATTTATTATTAATTTTATGAACTTGAATATGCAATACAAATGGAATCAAGATATTTAATCATTATTTTAAGTAAATATCAAAATTTATTTGTAGTATATTGCTATTAATATAAAAAATATTTATTATTTTTTATACTATTTATATTTAATTGATTTAAGTTTCACTTTGAATATCATATTCGTATACGACAAAGTAAAGTAAGCCCCCACGAACATTGGATCCTGAATCTGCCACTGCCAATAGCTATAATTAATATAAAACTCTTTTAATATGCACCCTTCACACACCCAATGTAAAATTATTAATATTTTAAAGTGCTGATAAGTTGGAAATTTCCATCATTGTAACTAAGTTGAATCTGATATAATAATATGATCCTACTCATTATTACAAAACTGAGTTATAAGAAGAGGAATATTATATTAAAGAATATCAAACCAAATAAATACTAAAACTTCAAACAACAAAAAATAAAAGAAGGTGGCCAATGACAAAATTATCTCATACAAGTTTTTTCGCCTACCACACTTGATACAAAAGAAAAAGAGTATTATCTTGAAATATAGAAAATATTCCAACACTTTCATTATTTTTAAATTTAATTTATCTTCTTCCCTTCATAATCTAAAACCACTACACAATAGTTCAAGTTATTCAAAATAATTCTGAGGTTTGAAACTTATGCTTGTGCTAGTCGTTGATTATAAAACGAGTTTAGCAATAGTCAAAAGCATAAATCAAGTTTGAATAATTTGATATTTTTTTTATTTACTTTGCTTTATTTTAACTTCACACTCCTCTTTTGCGTCATTCTTTTTTCCTTTCTAATTTTGCGGGTTTTCAAAATCTCACTAAAATACAAAGGCATATTTTTTTGACTAAAACAATTAAGCAAAACACCTATATTTTTTTCTTCATAAAATAATATTGACACGTAGTCCTTTCATATTAAGTTATATAAAAACAATAAAATCAATTCAGTCAAAGATTAATTAAAGCAAACATGTTCATCAATCATCTGTCATACCTAGGGTATGAATATGTTTGTGGCACAAATTAATTGCTAGTTTTTTTTTTCCTCTCTAAAGATTTTCTATAATTTTATATATTTTTTCTTGCAATTTATTTTATTTTGCGATAGTAACATGCATTGCACAGGCCTTATCTAGCCTAGTCTTGTCACAATATAACAGTACAATAATTTCAATAAAATATGTATTGTTTTACAATACTACAAGTCTACAATAAATTAAATTCAACTAACAAAGGAGTATTGTTTTTTGATTAGTTGTTTATTTACAATAGTTGTAAACACATATAAAAAGAAAGAAACCATTTTAGAATAGCTTTGATTCATAAATTTTACTTGAATAAAAATATTGATGGGATTTGAATTCTTGAACTTAGCTTTACATTTTAGAAGTGAAAAAAAGAATTCAGTACTGAATATGTAACAACTTTTCTCTTGAAAAAGAATTAACATATAATCCCTCCGTCCCGTCAGATTAGTCCATTTTCCTAAAATGGAAAAAAGTTTTCTCACAGCAATAAAATATTAATTCAACTACACTCACAAATATTGGTTTTTATTCTGAAACCAAAATGGACTAATCTAATGGGATAGAGGAAGTAATATTTTATAAATCGAATTCTAAATCCCCACGTTTTATTTTTTCAAGATAAATAAGTATTTTAAAATTAAGATTTTTATATTTAAAAATATGTGCATGTGTGATTGAATGGGAAGCCAAAAGAAAATATGAAACGATAAATGTGATTAATTACTGAAATTAATGAAGGCTTAATTTATCAACATGTGCTGGGCATTCATGACTTTGTTGAATTCAATTATTATCAATATTGTTGTTCCAAACAAACACGTCGCATAAATTCAATAATTTGAGTTAGGTAAAACCATAATTTATTTGCCTAACCAGGTCGATGAGGTTTTTCATTTTTGCTCCAAAAAAAAAAAAAATTGGCTTTACATATGATAGTACTAGTATTTCATCTGTTGCTGAAATTTTAATAAAGATGTTTTTTAGAGATGAATGTATCAAAATTTTAAATGCACATTTAAAATAAATCTATTTTTAAGGGATGTAAAACAAGTTAATGAAGTTTTTTTTTCCAATAATGTCTTTATTAATTTAATGTATATTATATTATTAATGATCGTTGAAAATAATTGTTCCCACCTTTAAAAATTAACTACTTTTATACTTTAATGTATAGATATATTTCTAAAACCAATTAGTATATTATTAATATTTCTCCCAATAACGACTATTCCTTATTCCCAATCTATGACTAGTAATTGCTAATGATTTATATATAGTAATATAGATAGCTTTTATAATTAATTCATTGAATTAGTGTACATGACAAAGTAGACTTATAGATGTTGATTGGATCTCAATTTATGACTTTAGACATCGAAATTATCGACTAAATCCTACTGCCATATAATAAAAATAAACTCAATTAAACCAAGTCTAGCTATGTGGTAGATTTGACAAAAAAAAAATATCAGCGAAACTCGAATTTGTAAAATAAAGAACACGAAGAGAATATATGCTAGGCCATATCATTAAAATATTTTTTGGATTTAAGCCATTTCCATTTTGTTTATTTCATAAAAAACTAATAATAAAATAACATAACAACAATAACAAATAATAATGTCTCTAAAGTGACAAAAGCATTGTAGTTTCTAGGAAGTTTCCTTTTCGTTATTCGGATGATCTTGCTGACACTGACAATTTGTGAATGTTGCTTACCATACAAAATAATATCCTCTACTATTTCTCATAAATCTCGTTTTACAAATTTTGTTTTTTTTTTTTAATTAATTGTTTGGGTTGGAAGAATGGATTTACCTCCATACAAACATATACAAAATTCAAATATTAATATATAATAATCGCTTCTTTAAAAAGATAATATTGTGGGAGCTCCACAATGCTCGAAGTCTGCATCTGCCCCGTGCATGATACTACCTCTTATCGAAGTAGGGTTACGAATGTGGGGCGTCCGAGGTCCCCGTGGCCAACTCCAAGGGGCTAGAGTCGAGCTACTTAGGAACATGTTTATTGGCATTTTGAAAACTAGTGAGAGTTATACTTGAGTTCATGCAGTGCATAACAGAAGAGACTTTTGAAAAAACGTTTTAGTTAGATAAAGATTGAGATTACGAAGTAGTTTTAATTGAAGGATATATAGAAGTGCAGCCATATATATATGTATATGCTATTTTTTGGGGTTTTCTATTTTCAGACAGTTCTCTTTTTTCATGTGAGTTTTCAGCTGTGTCTCGGCTCATAATGTCTAAAATGAGGGACTCTAATTGTTTGATGGTTAATACCACCATCTTTTGTCTTACTTTTTTTTTTTTGCTTTATGGTTGGCCACTGTCTTTGAATTTTTATTATTATTTTTTTAATTTCTCCTTTAGTTTTTCAAAAATATTTTTGTTAGTTCATATTATAAAATCTTTCATTTAAATTAATTATGATGGAAATCTCTTAAAATCCCTGTGACATTGGTTTTGAATGACATCTACCCGGATCTAAAAACAAATACATAACTATCCAAGAGAAGGCAAAACCACATAATAGTAGTTGGTTTTTTCAATCCATCTTGCGTGGCCGAACGAGAATTTCTGACAGCTTTCTACGATACTGATTTATGCTTATAGGAAGATTTTGGCTCAATTCATATCTTCATTGATTCCTTTCAAGTGGTAAATGATCTCCAAAGGAACAATATATTTCCAAAAGACATGAATATTATTGTCGCCTTTCATCACTGGATGTTCTTATATGTTTCACGAGGTAAACTATGTAGCACACCTATTAGTTTATTTTGGAGCCCGTTGTAACAATATTGTCATTTGGACGGATTATTTCCCTGACTGGCTTTCCCATTTAGCTAACAGGGACATTTGATTTTATAAAATCTATCCCATTAAAAAAAATATACTATATATTTATATATAGCATATTTTTCTTCATAATTTTTCAACAATCTCTAGCTAATAAGGCAATTATGCAAATAATCATAAAATATTTCAATAGTATATATCTGTGAAAAAAGATGGTAAATAATTCAGAAAAAAATCAACCATTCAAATCATGATAATTGAGAGGAATTGTACCATGCATGACTACATGTGAGTTGCTAGGGTGTCACAGCATATATGTAATATGTTTCTGATCTCAACCATATCTTCACCAAACTAGATTTCACTACCTAAGACAGGGACTTGCTAGCAAATTCCCCAACCTCCGTCCCCGGCTCGGGACGCAAATAGTTTAAACGTCTTGTCCGCGATTAATGGATCATAGGTTCAAATTTCAATAAAGATATATGAGTGGATTATGATTTAAATTAATGTATTTTACACGCTTTTTCTTTATAGGTGTGTATGTGAAACAAATCAAATTAGAATGAAGTAATCTATCTATATATTGAAAAACAGTAGTAGTTTTTTTTTAGCAATCATTAGTAAATGTTTTTTCATAATTTGAGAAGGATATTATTGAAAAAAAATTATATTAATATGTAATCAATTCATATCCCTTAAAAATAGGAATTTATTTTAAAAGTGAATTCAAAATTTTGATAAATTCATCTCTAAGAAAATCTTTATTCAAATATTATAGTATCTTAATCAAAGAAAGTTAAATATAACATCGAAAAAAAATAAATTGTACGTATTATTTTCTAAAATTTGTAAATATTATAATTAACACAATCTTAAATATTAGAGCTTAAATAAATTAACGAATAAAATTAATTTTATTTTAAATATTATATTTTCACATTTAGATTGTTGACAATCATTTATTTTTGAAAAAATAGTATTCCGTATAAATTAGAAATACATTCTCCATAATGGAACTTTGAAAAATGTGATGTTAAAATGCATTATTTTGGTTGTTAGTTTCAAATTTGTGTTCAATCAAAATATCTTTTAATCTTAACAGTCAAAAGAATTTATGCATGGGAAACGACATAAATATTTTACAAACATTAGTATTTATTTACTTATAAATGACATTAAAATCTGAAACAATAGGTTGCTGTAATTCCATTAATACGAAATGTCATAAATATTTTACCTCTCATTTTATTTCTTTCTCATAATTAAAAGAAAAAAAAAAGCAAAAAACAAAAAACTATGACCAACGTAATTCACGGCCATCGTGGACAAACCCATGCATGCTTTGTTGTTTTTTCTTGCATTGGGCGGCTGGGCTGACCTAATTCATGGACTCAGAAAAATGCACCATTAATTAATTTAATTAAGAAAAAAAAAACTCCCCTTCAAAAGTGTGATTAGCATTCATATTTCTTCACTTCTTTTGGAATAAAATCGGATCTCATATCAAACTGAGTCGGCTTTGATACCATGTAAAATTTTTATTTTTCTCCTTACAAAACTAACTTGTAAGTAGAGGTGGCCAAATGGAACCTGAACCGCCCGAACTGGTCCGCTGGTTCACGGTTCCGAACCGAAACCAGAACCTTATTTTGACGGGCCGGTTCAGGTTCCACCCCCTAACTGGAAGAAAAAAAAATTAAATTAAAAAAATTGAAATCGACCAATGACAACGCGCCATGTCGCCTCAAACCGGAACCGAACAAGAACTGTGTTGAACCGGAACCGCAAAAAGAAGGGTCAGTTTAGGTTCCACATTTCTGGAACCGGGTTCCGAACCGGAACCGGCCCTAAATCGGCCCATAGCCACCTCTACTTGTAAGGAGATGGGACATTCACTAATGTTAGTATACTTCCAGATTTATAGCTGATGTGGATATTTATTGCAAAATTATGTAGAACTTGAAAATTAAAGATGTTTCGAATTCCATACTTCAATTATTAATAAGTTTTTTATAATTTCATACTCTAGCTAGTTTAAAAAGTTCTTTGATATTGATGTTGATTCAGATGTTAATTAATTAGATGAAGTCTGAATATATTATTAAAATTTTAAAAAATAATAACACCTCTTGAGAGTTCAAAACCACACAACCTTGGTAATTCCATGATTTATTTTTCGAACAAGGCTTTTCTTAATTAAAATATGGTATTGGGCTTTTTCTAAATTCAGGTGTCGCATAATTTGAGAAACTTAATGGGCCAGAAAATGTAGTAGCACCGCTAGTTTCTAACAAGTTCGATGAATTAAGCCGTAATAAGATATAATTCTAATGTTTATTTAAAAAAAAAAGATATAATTCTAATGCAATCTTACAAATTGTGATAATTAGAATTTATTCAACATACATATTTTTTTATGTATGCCCCATTTGGAGCGCAAGTGAAGAAAGCATCTTATCTCTAATCAGGATGCCATAATAATATTCAGATACCATAAAATGGGTGTATGAGTCTTAAATTAATGCATTTTATTTTTAAAAAATTAAAAAAAAGCAATAGATGTTATTTTACCTAATATATAATATTTATATCAAATGTAGCATTTATATTATGATACACTTAGAAAACAAAAGCACAAGCCCATTCTCCATACCCAATATTGCAACCCAAATTAATACTCCCTCCGTCCCGATTATTTGGTCCATGTTTCCTTTTGGGGTGTCCTATTTATATGATCCATTATCTAAATTTAGTATTGTTTTATGCATATGTTTACAAATTTACCCTTATAAATTGAACATAATTAATAGAGTTATTATTAATAGTTAATGCTAAATAAGTGTAATTTAGTAGATTTGTTCAAATATTTAATGTATTCATAAATAATTTTTGACATTCGTGCAAGTTAAAACTGAACCAAATAAATGGGACAGAGGGAGTATAATAAAAGGTCTTTTTCTCTCCACTATCACTTGTGTCTGTACTCTTTCTCTCTATTTTCTGGTGCTTTGAGACCACTAGGGATGTGCATTCGGTCGGGATGGGCGGTTCGGAAATGCCAACCACCAAACTGAGAAAATAGCCCCGAACCGAATTGTTCGAAAACTGATTGTTCGGTTGATTTTTTTGGTTGGCGGTTGGTTTATGCACACCCCTAAAGAGCATTCAATATCATATACTTCCTCTGTCCCACCAGATTAGTTTATATTTTCATTTTCGTCTGTCCCACTAGATTAGTCCATATTTCTATTTTCGTCTGTCCCACCAGATCAATCCATATTTCCATTTTCGTCTGTCCCATTAGATTAGTCCACTTTCCTAAAATGAAAAAAAAATCTCCTCACATCAATAAAATATTAATTCCATTACACTAACAAACATTGGTTTCTGTGCCGAAAAGAAACTGGACTAATCTAATGGGACGGAGGGAGTATATTATTACAAAAATATACAATCAAACATGTTGCAAATCTACAACTCTAGTTAATTCATAATTTTGTTCAATAAAGATAGTGTATAAGCCACATATCATTCCCCCACCAATTTCTTTATTTTTTTTTAAAAGGCCTCATTAAATTCAACAACCTCCCACCTAGAAAATTCAAAAAATAAGTAACAACATTCAAAATTAAATGAAAAACAATAGTACCACCAATAATAATAATAATAAACAACAATAATGCTCCAACCCCTCCTCATTCAATCAAAACACATCACTCTATAATCATAAAAAGGACAGCATTAACATTTCAATCCAGACAAAATATTGGCACCAAACTCAAACCTAATAAATAATAGGTCAAAACCCAGAAAAGATCCAGCTGCAAAATGGGGCCCCATAAATATATATTGATTGATTAGGATTTAGGGGCACTTGGGCTTGTTTCCATGGGTGGTCATGTTAGTGTAGCATGTCCCACACATCTCTCTGTTGCCATAAGTCCCTGGTGGCACACAATTGCACCTCTCACAGCAAGTCCCACATGCCCTCAAGCATTGGTTTTGCCTTGAGTGAAGGCTGCACCTCTTCTTGCACAGCCCACTGCAGTCGACCTTGCTAGGGCTCGGGACCGGAGCCGGAGTCGGGGTCGGAGTTGTCACCGGGGCAAGAGCATCAGCTCCGGAGATTAGACCATCTTTCAGTTAGACAACAAGAAATTAGAGTAAGAAATGATTTGATGAGAAATGGAAGCAGATCCGGCAAGAAAAATTCTCCGTTTGCATGATTGTATATCAAGTATTAATTTATTTATATCTAATGGATGTAATTCAATTTTTTTTAAAAGAAGTAATCTAGATGAGAAATAATGTTATTCCATTATTTAAGATGGTTAGGTAGGGAATACATAAGTCAACCTCATGATTTTCTTTCTACTCTTGGAATATTAATTAATTAATTGTTATATATATATTTCTCATTTAAGTGAAATGATCATTAATGATCCAACTAGACACTTGGGAAGTGGGAAATATAGAAAGAGTCATAAGCCAATTTAATGAATAACATTAAAACCAATAATCAACACAACCAATAATAACGTGTAATGATGAAAATATTTTGTTTAGGATCAAAATGTCATATGAGTTCAAACTTTTTGAAATATTTAAATATTGAGTTTAAATAAATGTATTTTTTACTATGGATTTAATTTTTTTTATTACTATGACACACATTAATAAATCAAGAATCTTATGCAGATTTCATTGGATAATATTATCAAGATCTCGGATTATAGAGTGAAATCAAATGAGTAAATCAAACATACATACCCGCATGCATCAGTTTTCTGTCTCCTCTGTTGAAAATCTGAAAAAAAAAAAAACATAAGAAACAAATATCAAAATTGAGAAATTTCTCAGATCTAGATACCATTCTTAATTAAGCATAAAAAAATTTTAAAAATTTTGATGAAATTACATGTAATGCCTGGCTTATAACATGACTGCGTGCTTCATTTGTCTTCGTCCCAGACGATACCTGCATGGAAAAATAAATAAATAAAAAATGATGGCAATATTATATCGAATCTTTTCAAAGAAAAAAAATAAAAGGGGGGTAAGAAGAGGAGGAGTTTGACCTGAGAAACCAAGAAGAGAGAGAAAAGAAGAGAGAGAAGCAGTTTAGAAGAAGCCATGAGTTATTGCAATGAAAGTGAGTAGTGGTCTGAACTCCGAGGCTGCTCTTTCTGGTGATTTTATAGAGCAATTTTGCAAGTTGTTTTCCATTGGTACCCTTCTTGCAGCATTTAATGCTTGCCTACAAATATATACTCCATCCGTTATATAGTTCGGGTTACGGTGTTTCAATTATATAGTCCAGTTTCTATATTTGGTATTATTTTTATATAGTCATTTACCATTACATCCCTGAATAATCTTGGAAAATGAGTATATTATATGTAATATTATGAAAATAAAAGGTTAATTAATGCTTTAAATAAGGGTAATGTTGGAAGTTTGTTTAAATATTAAATATTTTTTGACAAACGTGCAAGATCAAACTGGATTATATAATCGAAATGTATGGAGTATTTATGAATTATTATTATATTACTACCTCTGTTCCAATTATATAGTCCGGGTTACTATTTTAGGGTGTTTCAATTATATAGTCCAGTTTCTATATTTGGTATTGCTTTTATATGGTCATTTACCATTACATCCCTGAAAAATGAGAATATTAAATGTAATATTATGAAAATGAGAGGTTAATTAATGTTTTAAATAAGGGTAATATTGGAAATTTGTTGAAATGATAAATAATTTTTGACAAACGTGCAAGATCAAAGTGGACTATATAATCAGAACGGAGGGAGTATATTATTATATCATATGTTGAGGGGCAAGGGTTATACGAGTACTTCTCTTACCGTCAACATCGTACAATGAAATAATTAATATGAAATAAATGTATCTACTTTGACCTTAAACAGATGATAATATTTCGAATCCATTATATATTATCCAACATAAACGTGCAACACTTCTGCAGAGCTACTCCATCTTTTTTTTAAAAAAAAAAACATAGAATTTTATCCAAAATATTTTTACTTCTCGAAATTTTATTCAAAATTTTATCCAAAATATTTTTTTTGTTTGGGAATTTTATCCAAAATGTTATTTCTTAGGAAATTTTATCCAAAATAATTTTCTGTTTTGGAGTTTTATCCAACTTAGCAAACGGAATCTTTATACGATGAACCACCTGTTAAATTTCGCGTAGTGTCCAACTCATTAATAATCCACATAGACGTTAGTTGAACGCGACGTGAACATTATCTGGGATTTAAGGGGTGATTTATCATTAAAAAAATTAATGTCAATTAAATTGAATAAAATTCTCAAACAGAAAATTCTTTTGGATAAAATCCCCTAACACATAAAATCTTGGATAAAATTCTGAGAAATGAAAACTTTTTGTATAAAATTCCGTATTTTTTTTTTTGGGGGGGGGGTCATGCAACATAATAAATAATTAATTTGATTATTTAACCAATTAATTTGAAAATTATTAAATAGATTGGAAACAATTTAATTATTAAATGTAAAATTGACCGTTTTCGGTGATATATAATTAATATATTACTAATAGTTAAATTCAATTTAAGTAGTATACTGGTTTAAAATTGTGCATCATATTGATACATAAATTAGAGGTCTTCAATTGATGGAAGGGATAGGGGTGGGTCGGTACGATATACCGAACTTTTTTTATCGTACCGTATACCGTACCGAAATTTACGGTATGAAAAATCTCATATCGATGTCGTACCGAAAATTTCGGTATACCGAACTTCGGTATACCGAAATTTCAATATGATAAAAATACATGTCGTTGTCGTACCGACTTTTCGACATACCGATACCGAACCGAAGAATTTACGATATACCGATACCGTACCGAAAAATTTACGATATACCGATACCGTACCGAAATATTCATATATATAAACCTGTGAGAAGATAATATACATAATCCACACCCATTAAACCAGTCTTAGCAAATACTAATAAAAACATGCAAATGAAATAACTACAAACAAATATAATCCTACTTTTATGTCCCATAGTAAAGTGGAGATGGAGAAAATATTTGAGAAACACTCCCATCTACAAAAGAAATATTAGAAATTATCACACTTTCATAAGCATTGCAAAATTATTAACTAATTTAATTAGAACTTATAAACATAAAAATAAAATTACAAACAATGTGATCTTACTTTCATCTCATATAGTTGATAAAGTGGAGGTTGAAGAAAGTGTTTGAGAAACACTTCCATCTGCAATAGAAACATTGGAAATTATCAAATATACTTAAAAACATAATTATAGAACCTGAAATTGCAACATGAAAACATAATCATAAATTCAACATTTAGAGTAGAAATTCATGGGTGGCAGACATCAAAGTTGGAGAGGGAGAGGAGAAGGACAAACCTGGAGCAGGCGTGAGGCAGCGGAGGCGTGAGGCAGCGGCGGGCATGGCGTGAGGCAGCGGCAGCGTGGGTGGGCTCAGATGCGGTGCGAGGGGGTGCGCGAGTGGGTGGGCTCTGGGCGCCTGGGCCGGCTGGCTGGGGTGCGGCTGTGCGGGAGAGGCAGCGGCAGCGTGGCGAGAGGCAGCGGCAGCGTGGCGGGCCTGGCGGCTTGGTGTCGGCGTCGGGTCTGCAGGTGCGGGAGTGGGTGGGCTCAGCTGCGGTGCGGGAGTGGGTGGGCTCAGCTGTGCGGGAGCGCCGGAGCGAGAGGCAGCGGCAGCGTGGCGGGCCTGGCGGCTTGGTGTCGGCGTCGGGTCTGCAGGTGCGGGAGTGGGTGGGCTCAGCTGCGGTGCGGGAGTGGGTGGGCTCAGCTGTGCGGGAGCGCCGGAGCGAGAGGCAGCGGCAGCGTGGCGGGCCTGGCGGCTTGGTGTCGGCGTCGGGTCTGTAGGTGCGGGAGTGGGTGGGCTCAGCTCAGCTGCGGTGCGAGGGGGTGCGGGAGTGGGTGCGCCTGGGCCGGCTGGCTGGGGTGCGGCTGTGCGGGAGTGGGTGTGGCTGGCGCTAGAGTAGTGGCTGTGGTGCGCATGCGGCGGGAGGAGAAAATTAGGGTGCTGAATAGATTGAGGGAAGTATATATATATATATATATATATATCTTAATATTTTAATATTTATTTAAAATATAAAATAAATTATGATTATTATTATATTTTCGGTACGGTATATAGACGGTATACCCCGATATCTAGAATCTCATACCGTTATCGTACCGTTAATCTTCGGTACGGTATGATACCGTACCGTTTATAACGGTATATCAAAATTTCGGTATTTTCGATATTTTTTCGATACGATATGCACGGTATTTCGACATTTCGGTATTTTTTCCCATCCCTAGGAAGGGATACCTTATCTCCCATTTAAATTGTATATTTTATTTCTAACACGTGACACATGATGATTTTATTTATTTATTTATTTATGTATAATTTGTCAAATCAATATTAAAAAATAACTAACAATTATTTTATATTGATTTTTTAAAAACTTTTTTGAGTAATATAATGTTGATTTTGTTGTTAGCATTATCTGACAAATCAATATCTCAAATTGATCGAAGCCATGCTGATTTATCACGATTTAGCCAATTTGACGTGTATGAATTATTTAATCAAAATTTGAATGGGAAGAATCTCAAATTATGTGATCTATTTATTTGATTGACATTCCATCTAGGGATGTCAATAAAGCCCGAAACCGATGGGTCGGTCCGAAACCGATGAGCTAAAATACGGGTTAGGGTAAGAAATTTCCAACCCGAAATTATTTTTAACCGAACGGGTTGAACCCGACGGGTTGACGGCCCGAACGGGCTGAGCCCAGTGGGTTGCGGGTTGGCCCGTAGGTCCGGCAATATTTAATAATTTATTATTTATTATTTCTAATATTATTTATATCCTATATACCCATTAATTACATACCTAATTCCCTAGACCTAATTTTTCGTCACACAAAATCTCATCAATCTCTCCCAATAACGTAGTCCTTTACCCTAAAATCGAAAAATCTCTCATTTCTTCCTCTTTCACTGTCTTCCACTCGTCACTCTCCTAATTAGCGTACCTACTCATTTCTTCCTTTCAAGAACCTTTAGCCACTCGTTGTTATGTTCACCCAAGTGAAAGCTATATTTAATTTTTTAATCATTATTTTATCATTTTATACGTTGAGAAATGTACTTCTATTACTTAAATTAGTTGTTATATAAGGATTGATGTTTTTTTTTTCTTTTCAAACTATGATTATCCACTTATCACTATTTTTTTGCAAAGATATTGTTATTTGATGTCTTTTATTTATGTTGGTTTATCATTTTCTTTTTTTATTTTGTTTTAGGGGTTGTTAAAATATTTTAAGAAAATCTTTACAAAAATAAACTCGTAAATATTGCCAACCCGACGGGTCAGCCCGAAAACCGGTGGGTTAGGGTTAGGTTCAAGAATTTTTAGCCCGATAAAAATTCAACCCGGACCGAATAGCCCGCAGCCCGATAGGGTTAGCCCGAAACCCGACGGGTTAGTCCGATTGACATCCCTAATTCCATCCTCCAAATTAATTAATAATAGTAGACACTCTATTTTGGATGTTAGGTGAATTGTAAATTAAATTTATTTACCGCGGACGGTATTATTTAATGAAATTAATCGGTGACATTGTGACAATATGAGTTCATGGTAAACACAGTTGGAACATTTATTTTTGCTAGCTGGATAGATTCTTGAATCAATTAAGGATTCCTATAGCCTATATGTAAGAAACAAGGCTTTTTTTATTTTAGGATAATATAATTTGTTTAGTAATAAATTCAATGCTACACTAAATAATCTGTACAAGTTTTGTTTTAGTCATTGATCAGTTTATACCCTTTAAATCAACTATTTAAGATATATGATAGACTTAATAAACAAATAAATTGAATAAATATACTTTTTTATTAATCGAGATATGATCAGTTGTTAAAATTAATTTTTTTATTAAATAGGAACGGATCTCAGCTATTGAATTGAAAACATCAATGATTGAAAAATTAAGCACAAAATTATTTTATACATAATTATTTCATAAATCATACATAATTGATTAAGCATGAGATATTAAAAATAATAATCTCAATCATTGATTTTTTTTTTTTTTTGAATGAATAGTGTAGATTCATTACTATTAAATACAAACTAACTTTTAACATGAGATACTTCCCTACACTAATTTTATTAAAACTCTCCTTTAAATTGTAAAACCTAAAGTATCCTTTGTGTTTAATAATAAACATTTTAACCTAATAATAATTTAATATAGCATATCTGATAGATATAACACATCATTTACTTATTTATACAGAAGTACAAGATATTAGTGTATTATAAATAAATTAATAAATATCTATTCTAACATTATACTCCCTCTGTCCCAATTTATTAGTCCCACTTACCCTTTTTGTTTGTCCCACTTATTAGTCCCCTTTCCTAAAATGACAAACTTTTTCACACTCATCAATAAAATATTAATTTCACTACACTCACAAATATTGATTATTGTGTCATTTTGGTTTGGGACTAATAATTAGGGACGGAGGGAGTATTTTTTTTCTTCTTCTTACAATATATTGGTAATAAGGTTTATCCATAGATAACTTTATCAGAAATGATTGATCTATCAGTAACAGGAAATTGTAGGTGTTGGAGGTGACACAAAGATGAAAATATCAGCCAACTTTTATTGACACCAGCTGGACTTGAATATATCATGTACTACACATACATTTTCTGCTACCAAATATTTATTCACTTCACCAATCAATATTTTGGGAATATTTGATTAATCAAATTTATCATATATAAATATTGTTCCTCTTCGTATGATATTCATGTATGATTTTTTTTTTTGGTGAGCACCGTGTATTACTAAAAGAAAAAAAATTGAAGTTGAAAAGAAAAACTGAACGTATTTAATTATATTGAATGCTTAACAACTACCATCTCCTTAATTTCCAAATTTTTTAAAAATTGAATATATGTATCAGATCATAGTAAGCTGACCTGACTAATTAATTGCTTCCCATAAACATATTTGTACGTTCAAAATAGAGTACGAAAACAATTGTGTTTTTAGTTAAAAAACTGGTAGAATTAGATTAAAGATGCCTACTTGCTAGCTACGATAGCCAGTAAGAAAAAAAAGTGGTTCGTCCAAACGACTAAATCATTATAAAAGGCTCTAAAATGGGCTAAATGATGCACGACACAGTTGGCCTCCCGAAAACAATGCGTATATCTAATAATAAAAAAAAAGACTCTAAATATTCGGAGGGTATTCCCCAATTAAGTCTTTCGAAAAGAATGTCGAGATTTCTCATCTCTTAAGATCATTTGCAACTTGGAGGGAATCAAGGAAAAATACACCAGGCCTAAATCTTTTTGAAGACAAAGACTAATTCCAAATAACGCATGCCAGAAACTCTCCTTCAGCAAAGGTCTTGGCATTGATTTTGCTAGAGTTGCCTTGACGAAGTAGTTCTCATCTCTCACCACTGTTCCAATGGTTGAATCTAGGTCAACCGTGATCGTTAAATTTGATTGACCTACTAAGTCCTATTTAGGTATATATATAATATATTAATTAGATACTTAATATATTTATTATTTAAATTAAGTCATACGATATTTTTAAAAATAAATTACATTCTAAAACATTTAAATAGACCCTTACAAAACTAAAGTCCAACTTATTTCGTTAAAATATCAAGTCTAAGTCAATACAAAAAAAAAACAAAATTTATAAAACTAAACGATAATAATTCTTGGCACTATTGTTTACAAATCAATCTCAATATCAGATATTATATATAGTATTTTTGCGCATATTATATCACTTATTTATATTTTCATACAATTAAACATGTGCACTACAATTTTGTTGAAATATTATAAAATTAACTTGATATGGAAGAGTTAAGGTAATCTTCTAGAACCTTACAACATTAAGGTCAAAACTCCAAAAGTAATAAATTATAAGATCTTAGCCATTATTAATATAACACAAACTAAAGATTAACATATGATGACACCAATTGTTGCATATGCAAAGAGAAAGAAAATAATTGTGTTATTTCCAATTAATCATCATAGGATTAGAAGAAAGGAAACATTAAACAACATAGTACCAATGTAATGAAAGTGGATAAATTATATGCAATGTAATGAAATAGAATTCTATAGAGAGATGGCCTAGGATCCCCCCTCTCTCACTTCAACTAGTAGTCAGAGTGAGAGAATATAAAATATCCAGTTGTAGTTGGTGCAAACCAACTGGAAAAAGCTATCAATTCTGCATTTCCCACTTTACTGCTTGCTTATTAATACTCAGACACACCATATGCAATCATGCATGAATATTTATGGCTCTTATTCTGTGTTGAGAGATCATACCAAATTATAACATCAAATCTCCATTTTCTACATATATATACTGTATACATGCAAGCTGTAGGAGATTTGTATGACTATGATGAGCTTAATGTTCAACAATGTTTATCAAAAACTATATCTTTATCATCACGAGAAGGCATCAGTGACGGATTTAGAAAATCTTCACGAGGGGTGCTGAATTTGTTTTTTTTTTTTGCCTCCACCTAACTTCAATTCTTTTTGTGTCATATTTTTTTTCTTCTCTACGAGAGGATATTTCACATACAGAATCCGATACTATAAAAACGGAAAAAAACTCCCAGCCCCCCTTAGCCTCTATGTAAATTCCGGGCAGGGGCGGCACTATGGACGGGTTGACGGGGTCGGCAGCCTCCACGATATTTCAAATTTTGTTTATATACATGTATTTTTTTTAAAAAAAATAAAATTGTAAAGTGTCGACCCCACAAAATTACGATCGAGCCCCCACAATACTCGAACTCTACATCAGCCCTTGATCCCGGGAGAAATGGGATGACGATCAGAGGCGGATCTACGGGATTTTTTTCATTTTTATAATGTCGTGATCCTAAATTTTCTGGACTAGCCTTCTCATAAAGAAGAAAAAATGGATGAAAGTAAGGAAAAAAATATAATACGAAGGAGTTAAGTCCGGTGGAGGCAAAAAAAAATAAAAATTCAACCACCCTCTTAAAGATTTTCTAGATCCGCCATTGATGACGACAATATCTAGGGAAAGATAAAGAAACTGCCCCATTTAGCTACATCATGCATCTCCCTTTTCTCTCTCATCAATAATCACTCAACATCAAATGTTTGGTATGCATCATGATATGGACCCCTGTTTTATTACGTATCTGTAAAATTATGAGCTATTCGGTTAGCTGCAGCCCATGCATTTGTTTTTTAATTGAGTATTCAATTTAAATAGGGAAGGATTATCCTTTTATATTCTCGAATTCACGATCAATTAATTATAAACAAAACACTTTTAACGAAAGGGAAGGCGTTGCGTTGATTTCAATGGCTGGACGGCGTGGGAAGGATTTTATTTTATTTTTTAACAGAAAGTGAAGCTCCGTTATCACAGAATTCCAAGGGCTAGCGATCAAGGTGAAAGCAGGGGTTATTTATCTCTGCCGTGGCTAATATTACATGCGACGACAAGTGCTGGTGCGACTACCTGCCACGTGGCAGGTGGGTGGAAAAAATAATTAAATATGTATATTTCACTTCATTCTATTTTATTTCTACATTTCCTTTTTTCAGGTTTGTAGCATTTTTTTGACCGATTTGTAAGATCTTTATATTATAGGATATCAATTAAATCTTCAAGAGAATTGAATCACATCATTTTCTTTAAAGAAATGATAAAAGTTTAACCTATAATTTTTACATGTAATCACAGATTATATATGCTTTCGATAAAATAAACAATAATTTATCTTGTGATATAAAATATGAAATACATTAAAAGTAATTTTAAAACTATAAAGTATTTATGATATATTTAACTAGGGCAAAATAGGAATTTCAAAGAAAATTAAATAATTTAAAAAGTTGAATGATTAAATTAAATCAAATTTAAAAGATAAAGTGTTTAATTGACCCAAATAGTCAATCAAGGGCTAATATGTTCCCCTTAGAATAGTTGGAGGATTAATTTGTCCCTTATTCCTTTAATTTACTGTACAATTAGATTAATTCTTTAAGTTCAACCATATGATTCATATATCCCATCTAATTAGCATATAATATTATTTTAATAATTATTCTTATTTTTTAAATAAAATTAATTTATAATAACAAATTAATTCATAACCATAAAGTAATTATCGAGACAATAGAACATCAAGTAAATATTATTGTGGAATAGAGGATTTGATCGGGAGAAGACTCCATCAGTCCCTCCCAAAACAATAAGCGAGACCAAATTTAAACCCAATAATACCTTACATATAGTTTTATTTATAATTTAGAATTTGTACAAAGCTTTAATTCCTTTAACATCATCATCATGCAACCCTTTTCTTTGACCAACATTAATTATAGGATACATGACAGCCTTCTTAACTCTGCTGTGGCCTAGCCCAAGTGCATGCCCCAACTCATGCAAACCAACAGTTTTGATATCATATCTCCCCCTTTCCCCCTTGCTCGACCAATTTTGTGATGCATCAAAGTGAACCCTCCCATCCGGCGGCGCAAACGTGTGAGCCAAGCCGGCGTCCGCCCCGACAAACGGGTGTCCGTCGCCGTGATACTTGGGCATGAAACTCATCTTGATGTCAGCTCCACTCAGATCACCAACACGAATGAACCTAAAAGGAGTCGAAGATGCCCATTCTCTCAGAGCTTGCTCCAATGGCTGCTTTTCCTCTTCTTTCATGTTTTTGTTGAATGAGTAGTTGAGGGTTCTCTTCCGCCATTTGGGTCGGCCGGGGAAGAAGGCGTAATGTGAAGGAAATGGGATTGTGTTTGGTTTAGGGTTGTAGGAATCCGACACCCCACATCGTGGTTCTTGCATGCTCGATATAGTGGTGGCATTGTCGATATGGTTATGTTGCTGGTCGATATGTTCTAGATATGAGGGGTGTTTCTTGAGTTCATTCACTTCTGATCGATGGTAATTCCCCTTCTGGGCTCCCTTCAATCGGGCTAGAAAGTTTAATGATTTAAACGAATGTGCATGAATTATGTAAAAATTAAGAGAAAAAAGAAATATGTAGAGAAAAAGTTGGGACGCCATAATCTTGTGAAATTTAAGGTGGTAAGTTGAATAGTATATATAGTTGTTATATTGCAAACTTAATTCAATGGCATTGCATGAAATAAGAATTGTTGGCATAGTTTGGGCCCATGGTTTTTTTCCTTTTAACATTTTAAGGAATGAACTTATAAAATATTTTTCTGCCTTTTCTCTTTTGGGGAATATTATTTATAAGTATGAATATATAGTATAAATAAAATGAGAAAAAATTATGAAAAATATTCTAATGTATTGGTTAATTATGAAAAATATTTTAATGTTTTATGTCACTGAATTATACTTTAATATTTTATTTTGTCAATTAAAAACACCCTCCACTACGAAAAAGACTCTAAATTTTTTCAATTGTATATCCTTATATTTGATTATGTCAATTAATTAAAAAACCCCTAAATCGCTAGAGGTGTTAAAATTCTGATGAATTATACGTTAATTTTAATTCAATATATGCCACGTATATACCAAAAAATAGAGATGTTTATTAAGTCTGAAATCAATAAATTAGCACAAAACCGATGGATTAAAATGCGGGTTATTGTCAAAAAATTATAAATCAAACGGGCCTAACCTATTGGGCTCGCAGGCCAAACGGGCTGAACCCGTCGGTCCAGGTCAAATGTAGTTTATTAATCTTCAGCCCACCTAGCCTACAACTAATTGCATTTCACACCCAAATATTATTAAGCCCATGTGTAATTTATTTTTTATATGTGGCCCAAATTATAGTTAGTTATAAAACACTAATAATAATTTTGTAAATAATAATGACAATAATATTAGTGAAAATATACCAAACTAGCCATTTTTATTATGCAAAAGACTTCTATAATCATTATTATGTATTCATTCAAAAAAATGGCCAAAATTAAAATGAACGGACATAAATATTCCTATTATTTAAAGGGTTTACAGGTTTACCAATCATTAAAGCAATAAAAATATCGTTATTGCTGAGAATATTTGCTACAAAACACATTTAATAAATCACACCTAACATTATTTTTACTTTGACTATTTAATTTGTAACAATTGATAAAAAATTAAATTGAATGAGTTTTCCGCTTTGTATTTTGCCGTTTGCAACTTAAAGTTTTAGAAACAAATAAATACATATTGGGACTAAAAATTTTAGAAATTTAAAAATTTATATAATTAAATAAGTTTAAATAAACACAGCCATTTGCGATCTGTATGTAAGTCAAATTTGTGATTTGCTAAAATTTTATAAATAAATATAACAATTAAATTAGATTAGTTTAAAAATAAATGCAACTTATTTCGATTTGGATTTTGACCATTTGCAATTTTTTTTTTTTCATTTGTGACCAAATGAAGTTTTTTATATTGAACAAAATTAAAATTTTGAAAAAAAAATGAATTGGGAACCTTTAAATTTGAATATTTGCGATAAAAATAAATTTAAAGTTGATATTTAAGAATTTTGGAATTTATATATGAAAAGTGAGGATATTTTAGGAATATGGCTATTCCTTGAATGAATAGATAAAAATGGCTATTTAAGGTTTTCATATAGTCAAAGTGATTATTTAAGGTTTTGACTCATTATATTATGTTGGATCTTATATGTTTTATTCAAATTTAATAGTTGGAATTCCATGGTTATTTAGAATTCCTTGAATCATCAAGTTATAAAGTTTTATTTAGTTCAAACAATTAATAACCATGAAATTTTTAAAATTATTTAATTATAAAGTTATAAAATTGGTGAAATAAATATATTTTTAATATTTAAGTTGATAAATAAAAAAGTTTGATATGTATATTTGATTTTTTTTTTGTAAAAGAGTATAAATAATTTATACTTTTATTATTATTTGAAAGAAAATAATAGAGATGTAAATATTTAATGTTATACAAAGTGTTATAAAATATTTAAAACTAAAAATAATTAATAAATTCGTCAGCTCGATGGGTTAACCCAAAAATTGAAGGGTTAGGGTCAAATTCTTTTAGCCCGAGAAAATTTGCGTCCGAATCGACCCGGACCGAATAACCTGCGACCTGATAGGGTTGACCCGAAATCCAACGGGCTAGGCTGATTGACATCCCTACTAAAAAAGGAAATGTCATGCATGATTTATTAAAATCTTAACACCGTTAATAATGGATGGTATTTTTAATTGATAAAATCAAATTAACATTATGGTATAATTCAGTGATAGAATAAATATTAGAATGGTTTTCATAATGAAGGATAGTTTTAATTGACAAAATAAAATATTAAAGTATATTCATTAATAAAAAAAATATTAAAATATTTTTCATATTTGATCAATACATTAAAATAATTTTCATAATTTTCCCAATTAAATAAATACCACAAAATACTAATCTTGCAAAATAGTAGAAATTACAAAGTCAATCTCAATCAAGCCTTGTTGACCTAAAAACATAGACACACGCACGTCATAGGTCCCCATAGAATCTAAACTATTAAACAAAGATTAAAAAAAGTTTTCAAAAATCAAACATAAATGATTTATTGTCCCTAAAAAATATACATATGCTCACCGATAAGGCCATAATCATTCATCTCAAACGATTCATTGAATAGCTAATTATTAACATTTAAAATCGTCAAACGTGGGAAGCTCAATCTTTTGTATCATTTCTCATTTTCAAGAACGTGGAGGCTACCACCCCATCCTCTCCCTCTCATCACATACAAATCTATTGTCCCTTTACCTACCCGCCTCCTCTCTCTCTCTCTCTCTCTCTAAACATATATATATATATATAGACGTGACACACAAATACATCAATATCATCATCCAAGTTCTCCTCCAAAAACACCAAGAAATGGCGAGCCCAATACCATCACACCCAATGATCTTAGCTCTCGTAGTCGGCCTAGTTGCTGTCGGAGCAACCGTGGTCGAGTCATTCAACTACGGCGACGCCCTCGACAAGACTTTGCTGTTTTTCGAGGCGCAGCGATCGGGTAAACTACCACCAAACCAGCGTGTGAAATGGCGCAGTGATTCCGGCCTTGGAGATGGATACTCTCAAGGGGTAGTTATTTTACATTTTGTTAGTTTTTTTTGATTGTCATATGATGTTTTTTATGTGCAAGTAATAATTTTTTTTTGTTGTTGCATGGGCAGGTGAACTTGGTAGGAGGATACTACGATGCAGGAGACCACGTAAAATTTGGACAACCAATGGCTTTCACTGTGACGATGTTGTCGTGGGCAGCGGTTGATTTTAAGGATGATTTGGTGAAATCGAATCAAATGGGACATATTTTGGAAGCCATCAAATGGGGCACTGATTACTTCATCAAATGCCATCCTCAGCCAAATGTGCTTTGGGGTCAGGTAGGTCACCAATAATTCGATATTTTCATGAAATCCACAAGTTACGAAGGAGAAAAATGAGCTGAACATAAGACTTTTTTTTTTTTTTTTATATAGTTTTACTCGATTTTGTAATATTTTGTTATGTAAAACTTAATCTTAGTCCCGAAAGAAAAACTTCTGGATCCGCCACTACTTACATTAGTCCGCGACTTCTAGGTTGGAGATGGAGCGTCGGATCATTATTGCTGGGAACGAGCCGAGGACATGACGACGTCTCGGACGGCGTACAAGCTCGACGCCGAGCATCCGGGATCGGACCTCGCCGGAGAGACGGCGGCCGCCTTAGCTGCTGCTTCTCTAGCTTTCAAGCCTTACGATTCTGCCTACTCTAATCTCCTCCTTGTTCATGCAAAACAGGTTAGCGCACATAAAATATATGTATAAAGTTGTTTTTGCTATTTCTTTTAAAAAGAGAGAGAAATGGATCGATGACATGTATATATTTTGTTTTTTTTGTTGTTGTAGATTTTCACATTTGCAGATGGATTTAGAGGCTTGTTTACTGATTCAATTGGAAATGCCAAGGAATTCTACACATCATCTGGTTACTATGTGAGATTTCATCACATCACATAAATTCATTGATTAAATCATTCCACATTATACCATTTTATTTTCTTTTCCCAAAACTATCAATTTTAATTCAAACTATATATCGATTTTAAATTCTAGTATCAACTATCTCATTTCACAATTTTATGTTGACGGAACATGCCGGAAATCCGCATCATTTGATTTCAAGACGTGTCATTTCTTAAATATGACATGAGTTTTCGGTATGCACCATCAATTTTGATGAGGGAAATTTTTTTAATCCTAAATTTGAATAGTTTCGACATAGAATTGAGAAATTGAATAGCTGGTACTAGAATTGAAAAAAGGCGAATAGTTTGGACTAAAATTGATGTTTTGGATTTTTTTTTTTTTTTTTATAACTTATTTTACTCAATTTTAGGATGAGCTGTTGTGGGCTGCTACATGGCTACACAGAGCTACAAACGATGAATACTACTTGAAATATGTAGTTGACAACTGTGCCTCCTTTGGTGGAACTGGCTGGGCTGTCAAGGAATTCTCTTGGGACAACAAATATGCAGGAGTCCAAATCCTTCTTACAAAGGTACATAAAAATGTTGATCAAAAACAATTGTAATAATCATACTAATCCATCCAAAAATTTTAAACATTTTGTAGGTGTTGCTGGATGGAGCTGCAGGGCAGTACACCTCCACGCTGCAGCAGTATCAGGCGAAAGCCGACTACTTTACGTGCGCGTGTTTGCAGAAGAACGGTGGCTACAATGTTAGGAAGACTCCTGGTTAGTACAGCAACCTCAACATCTTGTAATAACAAAGCCCTTTTTCTGATTTAAGAAACTATGGGAATGTTGATGATTAGGTGGCCTTGTGTATGTGAGAGAGTGGAACAATCTGCAGTACTCAGCCTCTGCTTCATTTCTCATGCTTGTCTACTCTGACTATCTATCCAAGGCCAAGAAATCTGTCAACTGCCCAGATGGCCTGCTTCAGCCTCAAGACATCCTCAGTTTCTCCAAATCACAGGTAATGATTTACATTCTACTAATCTTGTTTCCTTCTATTAGACAAGATATGCACGATCAAGATAAAGATATTCATGCAAAGGATATATCCATATTTTCGTTAGAGTTTTCTTGTTTACCTATATTTATATGTATATCTTTTGGATTTGCTTTCGTTCATCCAAATCTTTGTAAACGCTATATATTCACCTTTCTGACGCCCTTCCACTCTCTACTCTCATCCATATGATCACCATTAAACCGTCTTCCTCCAACTATCTTCTCTGGCGTGGTCAACTCGTTTCTTTTCTCACCTGCCAAATCTTAGTAAACTCTATATATAGACTCGCAAATATTGTTGATCTATCACCTTTTCTCTTTTCTAGGCAGCTTTTCCTTGTCCTAAAAAGTTGTTGCAAATGCAGGCTGACTACATTCTTGGCAATAACCCTAAATCCTTGAGCTACTTGGTGGGATATGGCAAGAACTACCCTATCCATGTTCATCACAGAGGTGCCTCCATTGCCCCAGTCTCTCTCCTCCACTCTGCAGTTGGATGTGTCCAGGGATACGAGGCGTGGTACAGGCGCCCCGAGGCGAACCCTAATGTTATACATGGAGCTTTGGTTGGAGGCCCCAATGTCAATGATGAGTTCACAGATGATAGGTCTGTTTATGAACAAACTGAGCCTACATTGTCTGGGACAGCCCCCCTTGTTGGGGTTTTCTGCAGATTGAACACTCTCTATGCAGGTAAAAACTACTTCAAATGATGCATGTCTTCTTACATTGCATGTTTAGGACGAAGAAATTTTCTCGCATCGAAAAATTATCGGGGTATATGTCGGAAACCCACATCATTTGATTTACATGTTATTTTTTTAAATACAACATGAGTTTCTGGCATGCCCCGTCAGTTTTTCGATGCCGAAAAACTTCTTCGTCCTAAATTTAAATAATTTTTTATAGTTTGAACATAAAATTGAGAAAAAGAATAATTGGTACTAATATTGAAAAGAGACGCATAGTTTAGACTAAAATTGATGTTTTAGCTTGGACAAACTTCGAGGATTATCCTTATTTAATAATAACTATAAATAATAGAATTTATTAATTATATGTTATTTATGATATTGTTCAAGAGTATATTTATAAAATACGTATAAAAAACAAAATGAAATTTAGAAATATATGAGAAATTTAGAAATGTGACCATATAGATAGGACACTCAAAAAAAAAAAATCTGAATCAAATAATTGAGACAGTGTATTCAAGATTTATTGATGTGTGATTGGATTTCTTGTCTTAATTTTTAGGTTCGTATAGTCCTGCTCCACCTAGGCCATACAACCCCCCACACCATGCAGCATCTCCCTACTCCAAACCAGGTAAATTACTTCTCAACACAACACAAAAACCTCATTATAATCTTAGCTAAAACTTAACTCAGACTAATTGAACTGCATCATCCATGTAATGCAGCCGTCCCTGTGGAGTTCCTCCACTCGATCACGAACACGTGGATGGTCGGATCGGAGAAGTATTACCGACACAAGGTGGTGATGAAGAACGTCTCCGACAAGCCTATTCAAGATCTGAAGCTGAAGTTGGAAGGGCTGACAGGGTCAATGTGGGGGCTGACCCCAACACAGGCAAAGAATACTTATCAGCTACCTGAATGGATCAAAACACTCCAACCCAATTCTGAATGCATAATTGTGTACATTCAAGGTGGAGCTCAGGCCAAGATTTCAGTTCTCAGCTACAAGTGATCAAGAAAAATGTATATGAATTTTGTATAGGAGATTTTCAAGTGATTTCTGTTGCTATTTTTGGCATTTGTAATATTGTATCATTCTTCTGAATGTAGGAGCAAGGATCAAACCATGTTTGTATCCTTGTATTGGGAGATTACTTAATTTGCTGAGCAAATATTTCATTCAACTGTGTTCTTGTCTTGCTTAGTGTCCTGTAATGGCACTACAATTTTCAGCTTTAAAGCTGAACTTACAACTCCCATCTACTACACTTAACCTAACTTAATGACATGGCACTTTTTTTTAAAAGCTAGCACCTATATTTTGGGAGTTGGCTTTATAGACTCACTTATATTTTTTGGTTATTTCTTTTTATATATATATATATATATATATATATATATATATATATATATATGGAGCAGATCAGGTAAGAAAAAGTTTCATGTGAGAAAAAAAATGAATTATATCCATTAGATCTTAATAAATCAATGGTTGATATAAAATCAAGCAACAAGTCAAACACAATCAAGCAACACAGTAATCAAGCAACAACTAAAACACAATCAAGCAATTGCTTGATTGTGTTTTAGTTGCTTGATTGTGTTTTAGTTGTTGCTTGATTGCATATCAACCATTAATTTATTTAGATCTAATAGATATGATTTATTCTTTTTTCTCACGATTTTTTCTTATATGATACCTCATCTATATATATATATATATATATATATATATAATATTACTATAGTGGAGGTTATGTTGAAGTTAATGGTATAAATTTATTGTTATAGTAATAAGTTTAAAAAAATTGATGAATTTTAAATGTTGATGTGGCAGTGTTGGAAGTTTTGTTTGCAAATTCATTATTACAACCACCATTAGAGATGGTCGCAAATATAAAATTCAATGGGCTTACTTCTCAGTTGGTTGGCTCGTGAGATTTAAAATATTATGTGTGGATTTGTCTGTATAAATTAGTAGAGATTCTACGACAAACAAGAGATGTCTAATAAGACAAGTAGGCAACAAAATAAATGATGAACCACTTTAGTCAACGGATTTTAGCTTAATGAGTCTATAGTTTCAACCTTTTATATATGGATCGAACCATAAAAGTATATAATTGTATGGGTGCAATAGTTAGAGATAATAAAAAAAAAAGGCAAAATAAGTTCAGTCTAAATTATGGTTTTTTTTTTTTTTTAAATTTTAGAATCAATTATTTTATTTTATAATTTTATGTCTGAACTATAAAAAACTATTCAAATATAGCACAAAGAAATTTTCCAGCATCGAATAGCTAACAGAGCATGTCGAAAACCCAAATCATTTAACTTACAACGTGTGATTTTTTAAATATGACATGGGTTTCCAGTATGCACGATCTGAAAAAGTTTTCTGATGCCGGAAAATTTATTCGTCCTAGATGAGAATAATTTTTTTATAGTTTGGACATAAAATTGAGAAAGAGAATAGTTAGTAATATAATTGAAAAAGAAGGGAATAATTTAGACTAAAATTTGATGTTTTGGCCTAAAGAAAAAATTGTTATTGCAGCAATGGCACGCCCGGTGAGGCCACGTGGATTGGCTTTGCGAGCTAAAGTTCTTGTTATATTGCATGAAATTATTTTTTGTCTTGAGCAGATACTCGATCTAACTACAATATTCAATTTGTGTAAAAATAATAATAAGAAATAAATGAGGAATTTGATATGATACCTAGTGAATCTGAAACTCTTGTTCTGAGCATTGAGACTCACCTCATTTTAAGAGTTTATCATGCTTATAAGAGCGCCACTAATGCAGCTCATCGTTTAGTTTAATTTGTTGTTCAACTATTAATTTCAACAAAAATTTGTGGACTTTTGACTTTATGATGGACTTATTTGTGGCTGATTTTGATTATGTTTGATGTAAAACACGGGCGGCAATCTCTACCCCAATATGAATTTAACACGAAAAAAATGAATTGAATCAACTTATTTAATTTCGAGTCAGTTTCGGATCAACCCGTACAACCCATTTAATTTTTGTGTCGGGTTCGGGTCAATCTCGGGTTGACCCGCGAACCCATTTGACCCACCAATAAAATTTAATTATTATTATTATTTATGAAATATAATTAAATAAAAAATTAATAAATAAAATATTACCTAAAACCTATTTTTTTAAGTAGTTAACACAATTTTTTTAATTTTTAAAATAATTAACAGACTTTTTTTTAATTTTTAAAATAATTAAACAGGTCATTTCGAATCAGTTTCGGGTCGACATGAAAATAAGTGAGTTGAAATCGGTTTGAAATTTCTGACCCGCGAAAATAAATGGATCGGGTTCGGGTTGGCATATCGCTTGTTATTATCAGATCGCAACCCGGATACCAACCCAACCCCTTATTTTTCCTTAAAAAAACAAAGTATATAACGTTGTTTGGGATAATTTATTTTCAAGACAATTTGAATTTCACCAATTTTTTTAAAGTTAAAAACTCCATTAATTGAAAAAAAAAATTTAATATCGAAAAATTACAATCGAGAATGCCCGCCAGCAACCTCCAAAAGTAGTTTCGATCATTTCTGCTCTCTACCATTAAAAACATCTCTCTCTCTCTCTCTCCGGCCGGCAACTTTGTCTTTCTTCCCTTCTATCTCCACTCGCACACTCTAAACTATGACTAAGTTGTATTCCCCTATATATACACAAGCCTCCCTTAACTCACTACTACAGTTTCTGTTTCATCGCATTGTCAATGGCTCCGCACTCATGCTTTACGCCGATGAAGATGATGGGCTTCTTGATTTTCGAGTTCTTACTCGGTATGAACGGCGTACCGATGGCCGACTCATCCACACTTGGGGTGGGGTACATTTCACGGCTGCTGGAGATTCAAGACCGCGAGAGAGCGCCGCCGTCTGTCCAAGTCACCGCCGCTTACAAGGCCCTCAATCGCCTAATTCCTTCCCACTACTCCAGTTTTCAGTTCAGCATTATATCTAAGGCACGTTACCGCTCATCTCTCTGTTCTTCTTGCTTGATAGCGTAGCTAATAAATTATTCCTCTTTACATTTGATGTTTTTTCGTGTCGCAAAATATTAGAAGTGATTTTGAGCTAAATTGGTAAATAATCACAAAAATTTGCTTTTCTTTTGCTCTTTGTTCATTAATTCTGCTGATTGTTATTGGATTAAAGCTAATCACTTGGATAAGCGTGTGCAGTAATGCATTCATGGTTTTGGCAGGGACTAGGTTAGGTTTGAAACTGTGAAACAAGATTTCATCAATAGTAAATGTGTGGAATCATTCTCGATTATCTGGTAGAGGTATAATAGGCCAACAATATTTTGGCTGAATGCCAGCTAAAGAATATTTTGTGGATGCGAAACTAAAATGACCAGACCTTTTTGGGGGAGTTCTTTCTTGTCACTTATCTTCCCTCGTGTAGATAATGAGTTAGAGTGGCTTAATTTAGTCAAGTTCTCATTTCCCATTGCGGAAATCGCTTCCCTTTTGGCATGGTTATGTTTTTACTTTGTTCCCCTTATGGTTATTTGTGCAGTCTAACTGCGGTGGAGAATATTGCTTTAAGCTGAGCAATCATCCTGCTATCAGTCATGGTGGTTCTCCCGAAATTCTGTACGTGGAAACTCCTTGTTTTGTGATTATACTTTCCTGAAACACTTGAAAAGTTTGAAGGAGATATATACTTGTGCAATTGTGATAATCCAATAAATAAAAAAATAATCCGGGTTTGAAGATAACTTTTTATGAATATGACTGTAGTCAAGCAGTCCCGTTCTCATCCATGCAATTTTTTATTTAGTTTTTGGACTTTGATATCCAAGTATATAAGGATTTTGAAAACATCTCTGTGAAAAATGCTGGACTCATGTTTTCTGCAGAATAAGTGGAACTACTGGAGTGGAGATTTTGTCTGGTTTACATTGGTACCTGAAGTATTACTGTGGAGCACATGTATCGTGGATCAAAACGGGTGGTTCACAACTTTCTTCAGTACCAAGACCTGGATCTTTACCCCATATTCAAGATTCTGAGATAACAGTAAAGAGACCTACCCCATGGAGTTACTATCAAAATGCTGTTTCATCTAGCTGTGAGAGATATAGCTTCTGCATATTATCTTCATGTTATTGCAAATGGTCTTAGAAGTGCTCAAATTTACGTTCGACTATTCTCTGCTACAGATACATTTGCATGGTGGGATTGGCAAAGATGGGAGAAGGAAATTGATTGGATGGCTCTCCAAGGTATCAATTTGCCTTTGGCGTTTACTGGTCAAGAGGCCATCTGGCAGAAAGTATTCCAGGTTATTTTCATTTTTCCTCTAATACTTTGTTCATGTAATACTTGACAAGACAATGGCCTTTTTCTGTGTGCGATGTGCTTTACTGATGTAAATATTGCAATCGTTCAATAAAAAGGGATCAAGAAAGCAGCCATAAAAAGAAGTGACAGCAGTAGAATTGTTGATCAGTTATCAACTTATGCCATCATAGTTCCTAAACAGTAAATAATGATTTTCAGTAGTACAACCGAACTAAAATGAATCGATGCTCAGATATCCGTTCCCCAGTTTTCTCTTCGAAACATGTTATGCAGTTTTGTAAAACCTTTCAGCTTAGTCAAATATGACTTCTATTAGTATGTTGTTAACATTTTATGGTCCCTTAAACAGAGTTTTAATATAAGTGCTCAAGATTTGGATGATTTCTTTGGAGGTCCAGCATTTCTTGCATGGTCGCGTATGGGAAATCTACATGGGTAAGCTTACAGCCCCAAACTAAACCTAAAACTTGGTAATGTGTGTTGCATCTTACTACTTTTTTATTCATACTGGAAACTTAATTGAAAGTTGAAACATATGCCAGATTATAAAACAACCATTTCAGTGTAATGCCCTTCATAAAACTTATACTGGTTTTGAAAATTGTAGATTTTAGCACAGTTGTTGCATTAGAAATATTACCTAGTTCCAGTAACACTGGAGCTGAGAGTCTGTGCGACACATTTATCATTTCCAGTAGCTTGGACAGTCAACTTGCTAAATTCATGATCTTATAGCTAGTGGATTTTCTTGAACTACATCAAGTTTTCATATTTTTCTCCCTGTGGCTGTTATATTCTTGATTGTTGTAACAGTTAATGGGAGCACGAGTTACTGTTTCCAGTGGTTTATAAAAATGCTAAGCAACGTTCTTAAGTTTTGTATTAAAATAAAAGCTCATGTTCTTGGTTCTCTCGCTCTCCAGTAATTCCGTAAATATGTCTCACCTGGCTTTATTCACAGTTGGGGTGGTCCTCTTCCACAAAGTTGGTTGGATCAGCAATTGATTATGCAGAAGAAAATCCTTGCCAGAATGTTTGAGTTGGGAATGAATCCAGGTGCCTCAGTATTTGTGTGTGGCATACTAAAATTTTTAATGTGTTGAGTGTGCAAATTGTAATTTGATATTATTTGGTAACAGAGTAATGCAAAATGCACTACGAAGTTTCACTCACATATATTTTGATGTATTCTTTTCTCTTGTACCTGATATTTGACTAGCATTACAGTCTTTCCAGCCTTCTCCGGTAATGTTCCTGCAGCTCTTACAAGAGTATATCCATCGGCAAGAATAACTCGCCTTGGGAACTGGTGTGTACTGCATCAAATGTCTCAATATTCCTAATGTTTGCTGAATCTATTTTAACAAAAACATAAAATTACCAATACTATAACTATTACTTTGTAAATAAATGGATTATCATTTATCAGCTGCCGATACTGTTGTTTTTCTGTTGATCATGCTTATCTCATTGATGTGAAAAGGCTGGGAATTTTTAATACAAGGCGGCTTTTCCTTTCCATGACATTCTTCAGGTTTACTGTTAGGAGTGACCCTAGATGGTGTTGTACCTATCTTCTCGATGCGACAGATCCCTTGTTCATTGATATAGGGAGGGCTTTCATTGCACAACAATTAAAAGGTATGCAAACCGGTTAAATTCTCTTACATTCTAACTCTTGTATTGAATTTAAGTTTGAAATGAACTAATGCTGAAATCTTAGTCCACGCCTTTCTAAACCACATTATTTGCTCCATTCACTTTGTCTCTAGAATATGGAAGGACCAGCCACATATATAACTGGTAAGCTCCAAGTCATCTCCTGTGCTGTAAACTAAATTTAGTTCCGCTTCTTAAAAATTCAACAAATATCTATTTCAGTGACACTTTTGATGAAAACACGCCCCCGGTAGATGATCCAGAATACATCTCTTCATTAGCTGCTGCAATTTTCAGAGGCATGGAAAGTGGTGATGACGATGCTGTTTGGCTGATGCAGGTGAAATACAAACCTCATTGCCCTTCTCTTGTTTATGGAAGTCACCATGATACCTCTGAGCTACGGAATCTCTTAGTTTTATGCATAACTTTTGCTTAGGGCCATCTGATTTGAGTTCAGTGGTTCCGTCTCCCTCTCTCTCTCTCTCTCTCTCTCTCTCTCTTACTTGTATGTTGCCTTACAGACTTCTCACCAGTCTTCTGACGGTTTTCGATTATGTTATGTAGGGATGGCTTTTTACTGATGACCCATTTTGGAAGCCTCCACAGATGAAGGTAAATCCAATTCTCTGCAATCCAAAATTTATTTTGGATCTATTTCCTAGAAATCCTGGTGCAGTGTGATACTGACAAACATGATCTCAACCTAAAAAAAAAAAGAAAAAAAAATTACTGATGAAAAGATATATATATATATTACGTACATCTGCATGTACTATGCAATGGAGACCTTTTGAGGTTCCTACTGACAATTTGACCAAGAAAATGTAAGAGCTACTCATTCTCTTAGCCAAGAAATATTCCAAGTCTTACTCATCGAGCCACACTCCGTACCTATATATTCATGGTTGGAACTCCATAAGCACAACCATGCTTCCAAATTCATGTTCTTCCTTATTATACTATAAGAAAGGATAGCAAAGGTGTCTGGCAGTTGTTTATCTAATCGGTGGGAGCTTCTCGGTGTGATTCTAGTTGGGAAGTCTCCAACAGCATAGAAATCAGCAGCCTTGGCTGCACAGTTTTATCATATTTCTCTATTAGTTTGCATCTTTTTTCTTCAACTGATAGAAACATATAATCTAATTTTCAGGCACTCTTGCATTCAGTTCCTCTTGGAAAGTTGGTTGTTCTTGATCTATTTGCCGAAGTAAAACCAGTTTGGGCTACTTCAGAACAGTTCTATGGCATACCTTACATCTGGTACTTCATAACTTCACCGTTTTGTGCGACATATCTACTACATGGTGATTTTTAATCAGTCTTTCATTGTCCACTCACTCAAATAACTAATGATCTTTAGTTATTGTGATAGCCATTTGAATCAATACCCCGGTATCTTCTGTTTTCTAGTTGACTAAAATATCTAGTTGTCCGCGTGTTCTGAACTTGCTATGCTTTCAGGTGTATGCTGCACAACTTTGCTGGGAACATTGAAATGTATGGCTTTGTCGACTCAGTGGGATCCGGATCCATAGATGCTCGTCTTAGCTCGAATTCAACCATGGCAAGTCTATTATATCAAACTCATATTCCCTCACTTTCTACAACCTTCTTATTCAGTTGCATGTATCACATCCTATTCTTACAATTTCACTCCTTTCAGGTTGGTGTTGGGATGTCAATGGAAGGTATCGAACAGAACCCCATCGTCTATGATCTCATGTCGGAAATGGCATTCCGATGGGACAGAGTTGATGTGAAGGTAATCAAATGTGCTTACTATGCACCACAGATGCTTCAACTTTTGTTTGGTTTGCAACTGCAACTTCCTTTTTTCGCCTCCAGAAATGGATTGCCGCGTATGCCCAAAGGCGTTATGGGAAACTGGTTCCATCGGTTCAAGACGCCTGGAACATATTATATCACACATTGTATAATTGCACAGATGGATTGATGGTAAGCACAGACAATCTATTGAGGATACCATGTTAGTACATGAAAAAACCATGATTGTGTCTGTCTGTGGTGTTTGTTTCTGTAACAGGATAAGAACAGAGATGTGATTGTGTCTTTCCCAGATGTTGATCCTAATTCAGTCCTTACTTCTGAAGTCGAGTACCATAGACGAGCTATTTACGAGCTAACAAGCTACGACTACACTCACCCTCATCTATGGTACTCGACATCAGAAGTAATACGCGCACTCCAACTGTTCATCGCGGGTGGGGACCAGCTCTCGGAAAGCAGCACCTACAGGTCTGGATAATGTGTTCCCTTCTTGTTCACTGATTAATCATGTCCATTCCTAGTGATCTTCGCTCGTGAATTCAGGTACGACGTTGTTGATCTAACGAGACAAGCTTTGGCCAAGTATGCGAATCACCTCTTTGTGGAGGTCGTAGAAGCCTATCAGCTAGGTGATCTGCGAGGAGTGAGGCGCCTCAGCCAGAAATTCCTCGGCCTAGTAGATGATATGGACACTCTTTTAGCATCCCACGATGGGTTTCTACTCGGACCGTGGCTGGAAAGCGCAAAGCAACTCGCTCAAAACGAGGAGCAGAAGAAACAGGTTAGGATTATGATCAGTAGCCGATCCAGAAATTTTTCTGATGGGGTTACATTAAATTTTTTCGAACAAAAAATTACAAAAATGAGTACAATCGAATAATTATTACGACTCATCTTCATTCTTAGTCCCCTCTCACCCTCTTTTTCTTTATGTTTAGCCCATTTTTCTTCTTTGCGGCTTCTCGATGAGCGGGACTAACTCATAAAATGATCGAATTACGACACTATAAAGAAAAACACTGATCATGATCATGATCATGATCATCCCTACTGAGAATCATCAAAGTTTGATCAGTTTTTGACTGTTAACATTCTTGTAATAACTCGTGCAGTTCGAATGGAATGCTAGAACTCAAATAACTATGTGGTTCGACAACACAGAGGAGGAAGCTAGCCTCCTCCGCGACTATGGTACGTAACTACTCATAGCCATTGTGTTCAATCTTGTGGCTGGTAAGAAGGCTACTTCATTCTTCGTGTTGCGATGCAGGAAACAAGTACTGGAGCGGGCTACTACACGGCTACTACGGCCCTCGAGCTGCCGTCTACTTCAAATTCCTGATCCAAAGCTTGGAGAAAGGAGACGGCTTCCAGCTACGGCAATGGAGGAAGGAATGGATCAATCTAACAAACAACTGGCAGAGCAGCCGCGGCGTCTTCCCCACCAAAAGCACTGGAGACTCCCTCGATGTATCGCGGCGGCTCTACGAGAAGTACTTGAATGATCCAGTCTCAGTTGATCCCTCCAACTGAATAGATGGAAACTGTGTGTAGTTGATGTCATTTTGTCCCACATCGAATAATGACTGATACTGAGTCGAGTGGTGGGTGTATAAGTAGCGGGCGAAGTTTAGTTTGATACTTGCCTTAAACTAATGAGTAAGGAAAACAAAGCGGGCGGTGAGAACCGGCCGCCGCACTCTGTTTTTACAGTGCAAGAATTTATGGAGGGGTAATAGGCTGGCCGGGGTGTAGACGCTGCCTCTTTTGCAGAACTCTCTCTGGCGGGCCTCCCAATGCCCACCCCCAACTCCAGTGAAAATTAATTATTTTCTTTTCAAAATTTTCAATTAATTATTTAACTTCCAAATTTCTCCTCAATCGTGAGCAATTAAGATTCTCATTTTTTCTCGAAGAAAAAAAAAATCTAACTTCGTAGTATGTATTCTTTCGCTTGATATTTCTGCTAATGTTTCTAGGTTTTCCATACGATGGGATTTGATGTATGGATACCACTTCTGTTTATTACACACATTTGTAGGTTTTACTGTTGATTTCTGGACACCTAGGTGAAAATTAGGTCCAAACCTTTCTGTCTTCTGATATTATTTTCCTGCAACAAACAAGTCTTAGTATTGTTGTTTGGGACCAACATATTTGATGAATGTCATGCTGGTAATTTTTAATACGATAATTTAATAGGATACGTGGTTTGGGATCTACGTGTTCATTTAAGAGGAAAATTTTAAAATAATAAGTTTGATTATTTTAAATTAATTTTTAATTTAAAGGAATTTATAATTTATTTTGAATGAAATTCGAATTATTAAAGAGTAATGTGAATTAATATTTTTTAATACAAATAAGAGCTGCGAATTCAAGTAATTTGGGAAATTCAAGTAATTTGGGGGTTGTGAACTTAAATTTTAGGAGTTTTATCAATTCAGGACCTGAAAGATAGTTTAATTGTCAATTCAGGACTTGAAAGATTAATTGTCAATTCAGGACCTGAAAGATCACAAAAGGGAATGTAAATTCAATAATTAAGGTTCGCATACATTCCAAATTATTTATATTATTAAAAAATGTTGTAATGCACCCAAATATTATATTTAATTTTTTAAAAATGGAAATGAATTAAATAATCAATTTGTATAATTTTCACAATTTATTATATTTGATTAGACACTTCCAAATAATTAAATTTGTTGTTGAGAATTCTAAATCTGGAAAGAAATTTGAGAATTAGTAAGGTATGGAATCGTAGTCTATATAGAATTATGATAGAAGGTATCCATTAACCCTAGTCTAAAAAAAATAGACCTATTAATCAGTTGATTTGTTCTAATTCATTGATTTAATCAAATTTATAGTAGGAGTCGTTTTTGCAAATCCCCTTTTCATTTTCAAAATTACAAATAAAAAAATAATTGTCTTGGGGCCTCGAAAGATCTTTCTTTACTCTTTGAGGGTAAATTAGACTTTTTAATCCACTTTTGCTATTTTGTACATTTATTAATATAAATTGTCATTTTTTTTATGTGTTTTTATGTTTTTGTTATTTTAAGTTATTTGTAATATGATACGTGGTTTGGGACCTATATATTGTGTTTGTGTTATTTAATAGCACATCGTGTTTTGGGTCAGCTCTAAGGATGGGTTGGGAGAGCATGGGCCTACGGCCTCTATTTGTTAAGGTCCCCAAAATTCGTATTTTATTTCACACTAACTAGTATTTGGAGTCCAAAAATTTGTAGTCCATATGTATAAAGTGATATTAAAGGCCCTAGAATTTATGATCCATCATATAATGGTATAACATTGATATAGGAGCCTCAAATTTGTAATTTACTATATATGTATAGATTTATATTAGTAGCCCTAAAATTTATCTAAGTAGAATTTAAAACAAAATAATACATCGATAATTGCTGGAAAATAAGAAAGAAAACAGTGGATTGTTTATTGAAATCAGCTAGGAATTCAATTATGGAATTGAAGCTGTTCAATTTAAATAGTAATAATTTATTAGAATATAATGAAATACTTAAATATCTAAAATGATAATTACTAACGTGCTAATTATTAGTTATAATGAAAACTGTTTTTTATGATTTAAATATGAAAATTCTAAGGGCTCATATTTATTTTTGCTCAGGGCTCCTATATTGTCATGGTCGACCTTAGTGTTCTTGTTATCTACTAAGAAATTAATAAGTAATATTTATTATTATTATTATTATTATTATTATTATTACTACTACTACTTTATCACTTATTAACCTAATGTGTTCGTGAAACTATCATGTTATCAATTGAGTTCTTAACATGTCAATGGGTCATATCGTATTTGAATCAAGTATATCTGCTGGACTTTAATGGATCGTAACACTATTGTGTTGATATGATGACGATCAGACACACACGAATTCTCACTCCTAATCATCAAGATTCAACAATTGAGATTCTCTCCAATAGAGATCTGCATGCGAACTTCAAACTTTTCCCCTTTTTTTGTTTCATTTTGCTAAATGTAGAGGGGAATCAATCTGAGTCTTTATGATTGTTTTACTCTAGTGAGACAAATTCAATAATATTTTGAAACAAGACTGTTTTTGAATAGAAGTATTATTTTCCAATTCTTATTTTTAATCAATACTTTACATGTGTGCACACAAGTTTGATTTAGAAATCGTGTGAAAATAATGCAAGAGCCCCCACTCTTTAATATGGGCAAAATTAGGTATCATGTCACATCACATTATTGTGGGAAATGGAATCTCGTTTTGTTGGCAACTTGTACGTATTCAATTGATTATACAAATTATTTTGGCTCAATATCAATATAAAATAAGAAGGGATAAAGAAGAAGAAAATCATAGACTTTGGACTCTACTCATTGATGGGACATGAACCCCAAATTACCATTATTCCATTTAAAATGACACAAAAAGTATGGGTCTTCACAAATGTGTTGCAATTTAATTATGAATCTCATTTTAAATGAGTGAGAGAATCACCCAACTTCAATTTAATACTCTTTCCGTTCCGGTTTAATTGTTCCAGGTTAACTGGACACAATAACCAATGAGCGTGAGTGTAGAATAAGTTGAGTAAATATTTTATTGTCGAGTGTGAAAAAATTACTTTTTTAATAACGAGACAATTAAGTTGAGAGAAACAAAAAAGGAAAGTGGAACAATTAAGGTAGGACGGAAAGAGTATTATAATTCAATTTAACGAAAATCTATGAAACTTACGCAATTCCGTCAGAATTAAATGAGCACATTATGCTTAATTCATTACAGCTTGAGGTTGAGGAAGAAAGTAGAAATCTTTTTTCTTTTTTTAACGAAAGAGAGAGTTGAAATCTTGGTTTGAAATAAATGCAAGGTTTTTTTTTTTTTTGGCTGAAGAAAAAGTAAAAAATCTTTACCAACTCAGTTTTCATATTAACTGCCCATTAAGACAATTAATATGCTATCTAATTTCTAAACTTTCCACTATTCGTTCAAAGAAGAAAAAGTAATTTATTTGTCTTAAAAAAAAAAAAAGAAATCACCAAAAAATTAAGTAGGTGATTATGAAAGTATGCATTTGGTTAGTGGATTTCGCAATAAAAAAATGAAACGATTTTGAAATCCACCTATTTGATTGGAGGATATGAGAACAGGGATATGGAAGTATTTGAGAATCATGAAACCCCTCCAATATAATGGTTTCATTCTCATTTTATTATTTTATAATTAATATTTATTTATTTTTGAATCCTCCAATATTTTAGACATATTAATTAAAAAATATTATTAAAATAATAATAAAATTCTAAATATGATATCAATTATATTGATATAAAACATTATTATGACATTTTAATTATCATATATTATTATAAAATTCGTGTAATAAAGTATTCTTTTTAATCACATATCATTATTATAATATTACATTGATATATTTGAAAATAATAAATTAAGGAGTGACTCACATACTAAAAATTAGTTTGTGCTAAATAGGAATACCATTCATCTAAAAAATTCAATGATTGAGATTAAAATATTTTCCCAAATTTTATGCTTTTTTGCTTTATAAATCATGCTTAATCGAATTAAGCACGATTTATAAAGCAATTAAACACGAACGAAAATTATGCTTAATTTTTTAATCTTTATGCTTTAATCTCAACCATTGATGCTATCAATCCAAGGACTGAGATTCATTCCTATTTAGCACAAACTTTAATTTTAGCACTTGAGTGAATCTCTAATAAATTAAAAGTAATATACTTATAATATTTTTAAAATTGGAAATGATTCTAAACCCAATTTATAAATCAAACACTTTTATTAAAATGATTAAATTCATATTCATTATCCTTACTTTTAAACATACACCCACAATAATTTATAATAATTAAACCAAACGTCCCTATAAAGAAAAGGACAGAAAATTGCACCACAAATAAAATCAAAGTTCACTTTTTTCTAAATGATCACCTTGATATCCTGTACTGCGTTTAATTTCTACATGGGTCAAATTTCAATTATTGTTAAACATAGTGACATAACTTGTACTCACACAAAAAATAAGTAAATGGATAAATAATATATTTTCCGCAATTATAGAATTCCCATCAATGAAAATGAGTCCAGTTATGGGTTACATTTCAAAATTCAAAAAGAAATATATTACATAGACAAACTGAAATAAATTAATATTTTGATCAATCCAATGTTTATGTGCCTTATCTTTTAAGCATTCACTCACCTCATCTAACATCTGTTCCTTCTATTATGCTGGACAATGCATTCTTTCTGCCCCCACATGCAAGCTAAGTGCCACCCCATATTCCCAATTTCTCATGAAATTTGAGGTGGGTACATCAAACATGCCACCCCCCACCCCACCCCACCCCTCCCCTGAAATTACCTCTGACTGACATTTATCTTCAACTGTGTCACTCAATCTTGATCACTCTTTCATTGCTCACTTTCTTACCATTCTCGGCTCACATGATTGGGTTAAGATTTCTTGTCTTGATTCATCAATGGTGGAAATGATCACGTGCCCTTGTAGTGAATTCATTATTTTATGTCTTAGCTTTTAAATGTTCTATTATTGAACTAAATCTGGGACTGGGGCCCTGAGAAGTTTTAGCTGTCTAGGGAATATTAGCTGAGAAGGTTATTGAGTGATTTCTGAGATCTGGGTTTTGGGTTTCTTGAATTTTTTCCTTTTCTGGTGTTGGGAAAAAATGGGGAGTTCAGAAGAGAGAGTCGTGGCTGTGATCATGGTTGGCGGCCCTACTAAAGGTAACATCTTTTTTGATTCCCTTTATGCTTGATGCTGCCAATTCTACTCTTAGGTTTGTAATTTAGTATGTTATTGAATTTGTCAGTTTCTTGGGAAAAATAGTTGAGATCTTTCCACAAAATGAGAGCTTTATGATTTCTTGATTGTTTTTGGGAATGCAGGGACCAGATTTAGGCCATTGTCACTCAATATTCCGAAGCCCCTTTTCCCATTGGCTGGGCAAGCAATGGTTAATCATCCTCTTTCTGCTTGTAAACGGGTATAAGCTTGTCGGCAATTCATATTTTATTGTTGAGTGTGCAATTCTGCATTGACTAAATTTAGAGTATTTGTTTAGCTTCTTGATTAGTGTAGAGGTGAGAGCTTGAGTAACCCTGTTTATGTATGTTGTTGTTGTTAGATTCCGAATCTAGCTCAGATCTACCTTATTGGCTTCTATGAGGAGCGCGAATTCGCGTTGTTTGTGTCTTCGATATCTAATGAGCTTAGAGTTCCTGTCAGGTAACTGCAATAATAGATGAGATTGTTTTTGGTCCCCATTCCAAAAGGTTAGATTGTGACCTTTGTGTGGTTCCTTGTGGGACTTTAGGTACTTGAGAGAGGACAAGCCACATGGCTCGGCAGGTGGGCTTTATAACTTCCGGGATCAAATCATGGAAGAGAGCCCGGTTCTTGTTCTAACTCCATTCGCGTGTTTTTCTATGAGTAGACAATTGTTTCTTGGCAATAATAGAGTTTAACTATATTTGTTGCAGTCTCACATTCTTTTGCTGAATTGTGATGTTTGCTGCAGTTTTCCACTCCCTGAGATGCTAGGTAATCATCACTACATCTTATAATAAGCTATTTTCGGAATCCATTACGGATAGAAGCTATTTATGCATATTGTATGGCTGATTCTGCAGAGGCCCACATAAGCTACGGTGGGATGGGAACCATATTGGTGATCAAGGTCGGAAACCTTTACTTCACTGCCCGGACAAAAGTTTATTCCTTCTTGACTACATTTTGTCTTCTGCAGGTTTCTCCGGAGTCAGCAAGCCAGTTTGGGGAGCTCGTAGCTGATCCCGTTACAAACGAGTTATTGCACTACACTGAGAAACCCGAAACTTTTGTAAGTAAAGGCTCTGAGATTGACTTAGTGTCTGGTTTCATGTTGCTTGTGTCTTTGATGTTTCTCAGCTAATCATATCCTTTCCGAACAGGTGAGTGATCGTATCAATTGTGGTGTGTATATATTTACTCCCGACATCTTTACTGCCATTCAAGGCGTATCAACCCAAAGAAAAGACCGAGGTATATGATATCTCGTGTTGCTTTGTATATCGGCTACAGTTGCAGACATTCTGCTTGGTTATTCATCAGTTAAGCTCTCAGTTACTAGGGCAGATATGTCTATTGATAGAAGACTACTATTGCTTTCATTTAATTTCGTCGTAGCTGCAAGTAGATAAGCTGCAAGATTTCCATCTTAAACTATGTTTGTGACACGGTGATCTCTTGTCGACCTTGAACTAAATTTACGTATGTAATCTTTCGAGGAAAAACTAAATGATTTGCGAATTTTTATATGAAATGTAGATCAATTCACTGCACACTCTTGAAATCTTGTTTTGATCTTATTCCATGCAGCATAAAACAAAACTACTATACTAATGTGTGTCGAATTTGCAGCTTACCTAACGCGTATGAGCAGTTTCGAAGCACTTCAACCAGCTAACAGGTAGAACGAATATTGCTACGAATAATTTTCTAGGCATTACAAATAGATTGCTATGAATCAAGATGTTTTTCCATGGAAAAGTACAAATGATTTGCTTTAATTAATGTTTACGTGTATTCGGGCTAGGCCGCGAGTATTCCGAACTTTTACTATCTTGTCATCTTGTTATCTGATGAAAATCCATAAACAGGAGTCTCCCAACAGATTTTGTGAGACTGGATCAGGACATTCTATCACCACTTGCTGGAAAGAAGCAGTTTTACGTATACGAAACCACGGATTATTGGGAACAAATCAAAACTCCAGGGTGAGCTAAAGATGTTGATTTACTTCTTCCTCCACCACTGCTCCCCTGCCTTTGGATCCTATCTTACGTGACACGGTGTCATGCAGAATGTCCCTTAAATGTTCGGGGTTGTACCTTGCCCAATTCAGGCTCACTTCGCCCCATCTCCTGGCCACCGGAGATGGCACGAAGAAAGCTGCGATTTCTGGTGATGTATATATCCATCCATCAGCTAGAGTTCATCCTACTGCTAAGGTAGCCTAATTCTAACTTCTAAGTTTGAGTTCATACGCAGTTCTTGTACAGAGTTTTACGCATTCTTCCGTTTGTTTGTGAAACAGATCGGTCCCAATGTTTCAATCTCCGCGAATGCTAGGATAGGAGCTGGTGTGAGGCTTGTCAACTGCATTATTCTTGATGATGTCGAAATCAAGGTACTAATCACTCCAGAAAATCAATACTGATCTACCTTTGAATTACGTATATAAACTTAGTTCGAGTCCTTTGATTTTTTCAAGGAAAACGCAGTGGTGATCCACGCAATCGTTGGATGGAAGTCTTCGATTGGAAGGTGGTCGAGAGTCCAGGTATGTCAGAGGCATCCTAGCCTAGCTTTGCTGTTACGTCAACATCTACCTCTAAACCTCTTTTCCCTCTATTCCTCTTTTCTCGTGTTTTACTCGCCTTGGTCGCGTTCAAACCCTGTATCTGTCTCTTGTACAGGCCTCAGGAGACCACAACGCGAAGCTTGGGGTCACCATCCTAGGTACTTTCTGGACTCACATTACGTCGTTCATCGAGCTTTTCTGCCATGTAGCTTATAACCAGGGGCGGATCCAGAAAATTCTTGCCTCTACCTTAACTTCAACTCCTTCATATCATATAATTTTTTTTTCATCCATTTTTTCTTCTCTAAAGGGGGCTATCTCATAAAATACCGGATTACAATACTAGAAAAACGAAAAAAAATTCCGGCTAGATCCGCCAGTGCTTATAACAAAAGTTGTTAAACTTGGAGCAGGTGAATCAGTGACAGTGGAAGATGAAGTGGTGGTGATCAACAGCATTGTTCTTCCAAACAAGACTCTGAATGTGAGTGTTCAAGAGGAGATTATACTGTGAAATTGCCCACATCTTCTGCCTATATCCCATTCACTATGTACAATAATTATGTGGTGTATTGTTTGCTTCATTTTCAATCTACCTTTTTTCAACTTTTAGAAGCTCCATTTTCTATGTATCTATCTGTAAATTGGCCTCTTATTGCAAGAAAGTTGGGATGAGTTGAGTCTTTTAACATTAATATGCTACCATGTACCCTCTATTTCTTTTTCTTATAGGGTTCACTTAATTGAATCAATTAGGGATGGGAAAAAATACAGAATTACCAAAATATTGTATTGAAAAAAATACGAAATTATTGAATTCTTGGTTAGGTATTATACGTACAAAAGTTTTACGATATGATCATTGTAACATATACGTATATGGTATGCTGGCACATACCTTACTAAAAATATAATTTTTTTAAATTATTTTTTACTCTTATTTTATTTAAAATAGTAAACAAGTAAAGTTCTCTCTCTTCACTTCATAGTAATATTTACATAAGATTTTAAAAATAAATTTGAAAGAACCATAAAAATCGTAGTATATCAAAAAGTACAATAATGGTATATAAATGACGTCATAGCGAAATTTTGATATTCTCATACCGTGAGATTCAGTAATAAAAAAAAAATTCAATATACTTACCAAATCATCCCTAAATTCATTCAGATTGTGTAGCAAACTGTTGATCACAATAAGTATAAAACTTTTAAAACATACACTGATACACAATATTAAACAACAATAGAGGATGCCAACATTAATATCTCAACATCACAAACATCAAGTAAACAAGGTAGCAAGATCCATGAGAATTTATTCTGGCACACCAGTCTCACTCAAATACCCATACATCTTACACATTGGTCATAACCAACACAGACATACAATCTCAGATACATGAGTGACCAAGTTTGTGGAATCTAGAAATTTCATGTTATGTTTCTCCCTCTCTCTCCCCAAGCCCTCTACAGATGCAGGGAGCAAACTAGTTCTTCTGTGGGTCAGCAAAGAAGCTGTTGATGGATGGCATTATCTCAGGTCGCCTGTTACGAACAAGCTTTCTGAGAGCATGCTCCGAGTACTTCTTTCCCTCCTCGAAATTCTCCAAGACTCCGGCTGCCCTACTTTGCTTGTTCACCCTGTTCACAATTGAAACAGTTTCACATCTGCAGTTCTGGAAAATGAATGATCACTCCCTTTTTTTATGTCATCAAGAATTTCAAGAAAGGATTATGCATTTCAAGCTCTAGATGCTGGAAATTTGAGCAAAACTCTTACAGATACCAAAGTTGAATCCTAATTTTTATTAGAGAATCAATCTCTGGGAAGAAAACATGAGGCAAGCCAGCATTACTACATGAGACATTGCCCAAATGCATTTCCATTAGAAACAAATCAAGATTTCTATGTTGTGACATCTTTCATTCAAAATTGAATCCTATATCACCATTTCTTTATTAGAGGATCTCTCTCGGGGAAGAAAACAAGAGGCACGCCAGCATTACTACACGAGACATAGCCTAAATGCATTTCCATTAGAAACAAATCAAGATTTCTCTGTTGAGACATCTTTCATTCAAGAATCCTATATCACCATTTCTTTATTAGAAGATCTCTCTCGGGGAAGAAAACATGAGGCAAGCTACTACATGATACATTGCCTAAATGCATTTCCATTAAAAACAAATCAAGATTTCTCCATTGTGACATCTCTCATTCTTCTACTAGTGTTTTACTTCATCAGTTGTAGAGGACAGACTATACATGTAGATGACAATCAAGAGATTGCAAGAAGCCACAATCCCGGGCAAAAATTAATCAAATCAACACGGCAAAGATAGGCTGAGTTAGCATTGCATTTGAAACATCCAGCAACAATCCATCGACACCCAAAGAAAGAAATATATACCTAGACCAGAACTTTAAGGGAAGGTCTCAGGTTAGGCACGCCTAAACGGTTTAGGCGAGTTTTATCCATTAACTCAAGCCAAACCCATCTAATATACCCTAATTGGGAATTAATAAACTTTATTTGGGATGAGTGAACCCATTTGAGTATGGGTAAAATCCGCCTAAACCGTTTAGGTGTGCCTAAAGCAAGTTTTTGCCGAACTTTAAACCGAAATCTAAAGGCTAATTCATGTTCACGATTCCCCACTTTGCAATTGCTCAAAGCTCCAAAAGAAAGCCTCATATTTATGTCCAAGAATTAAAAGAATGAAATTTATTCTTCTCCCATAGTCCTCCTATACCTACCTTTCAATTACTACCAAGTCCAACAAAAATTCTTGTTAATTTTCAAATCCATGCAACAACTTCAATTCCCCATTAAAGAATGCAATCAGAGACTTATTTTTCCAAAACTTCCTCAAATAAAATAGATGTGTAGACAACATAATTTGTATATATAGAGAGAGAGAGGGGAGAGAGTACCGGACTTCAGGGTTGATGCAGATGTTGCGGACCAGCTGGAAGCTGCAGATGCCCACAGCAACCCCCATGGCTGCAAACAGTGGATACACCTATCCATACACATATACATAAACATGAGCAAATCCCTTACAAAATACATCATATAAAATCTTTTCCAGCATAATCAGCCACTAAAGAATGGATCTTTGACATACCTCAGGTCTGATCCAGCGGCTGCCACCCATTTTCAAGATTCTCCTTTTCCTTCGAATTTCAGGAGCAGAGTGACTATCCAGAGGCAGAAAAACAATGGGCTAGTTTGTGCTCCTCTATTTATTTCACAATTTTCTTTTTAAACAATGATGCAGTATATTATATATTTATATTATAGTATTAGTAGTTGTTTACTTGAATTATTAGATAAGGTTTCTTGGAATTGGAGAAGACAAAGTTGATTGGTTGCTCAGTTGGGTCAGTGGGTGAATCTGGGTCCACACCTTAGCCAAAGAATGCTTGCCGCGTGTCATTTTCTTTTTCATTTTTCCGTTGAAACCCTTTTTGTTTTTCAAAGGGTAAGCGACAAAGGAGGGTATAAATTATATCATCAATTTGTTTATTCCTTTTCTAATTTCTCATAAATTTCGCATTAAAATTTAATAACCAAGATATATGCATGCCTTATTTCTAACTCATCACAGAAGAGAAGAATGGCCCAAGAAATAAAGGCCCAATCATAAAAATTACTCCCTCCTCCGACATAAATTGTTTAATTTTCCTTTTTTTTTTCGTCCTGTGATATCAGTCAATTTTATTTTTTTAAAATAGCAAGTTTTTCATATCATTAATAAAATATTCATTCCATTACCACCCACTACCACTCCATATATTAGTTATCGTGCCTGGTCAAATTAAGACAATTTGATCGGACGGAGGGAGTACTAAACATATTGCCACTAGGAAAGTGCTTCAGCCATGTGTGTAAAGATCTAAGGACTATTACGTTCGAAGGATTCACCCAAACAGTTGAAGGATTAACAAAAGTCAAAGAAGCCGAACGACCTGAAGAGGGGCATCAATAGTTGAGTGGAAGCGACTGTTCGAAGAGCTACTACAACTAAAATGAATTGTGTCTATTTCTAAACTCATAGTTTTCTATAAATAACTAGGATTTTTATTGTAAAAATACATTGAATTCTTCGAGCAATCAACCAATAAAAACAGTAAATGTCTCGTGTAATTAATTCTTGCATTTATATATACTCAAATTTATTAATTACTTATACTATTATTTTAGGAAACTCCGTCTTATTTAAGTTGTACTCTCTTTTAAAAAAAACCCATAAAAAATCGACATCAACAATATCCTTCAAACATCACAATATATAACACTTATTCCAATACAATCTTCCCATCTCTAAACTTACCAAATATGTTGTAGCCTAATCCTTAGTTGCAACAGGTAAGTTTGAATATGGGAGCTTTATTTTTTTTAAATTTTTTTAAATTTTATTATGTTAATTTAAACATAAATATCTTACATATCACTATGAAAGCTCAACTCATGACGTCTTAGTGATAGGTAGAGTGTTTTTACCACTGCACAAAGAAAAAGGGATAACATGGGAGCTTTATTACGACATCTCTCACTGCATAGTGCGTAGATGTATCTATAATTAACTAGACATGCACCAGCTTAGCAACCAAGTAGAGTGGATTCTTCTTGTGCATTGCGATTCTAGGCAAAGGCTCGAAATCAATGTCATCTTCCTTCATTCCAGCAGGCAATTCCCATGTTAAGATATCTTATATCTTTTGTATATCTTTGTATATTCTTAGTTTAGATTTGTTTTCTCTCCTATAAGTACAATCTTTGTAACCTAATTTCATTGAGTGAAATACGAGATACGTTTCTCTACATGGTATCAGCCTAATATTTTGGCTCAAACCCTAAGCTTTGGATCTTTTTTTCCCAGCTCGACGTTCGCCTCCTTCGATGGCGGCTCGCACAGATGATGACGACCTTCCATCTCTACCTCTCTCCACCATGATCCACATGGTTAATATTAAACTCACCGCCACAAACTATATGTTATTGCATGCACAGATCGAACCGTTGCTTATTACTCAATGTTTCCAGCCCTTCGTCGATGGATCATCCGCCGCCCCGCCGCATCTTCTTCCTAATGCTGCCGGTGTTCCGACCCTCAACCCTGATTACTCCAAGTGGTACTCACGTGATCAGGTCATCAAATTATTTCTTGTTTCTACGTTGACTGAAGAATCAATGGCGGTTATCATCTGATGCAAGTCCTCGCGCGAAGTATGGACTGCGCTCTCACGCGCGTATAGCAGTCGTTCGAAGGCCCGTGAAATGAGCCTGAAGGATGACTTGCTTTCCCTCAAACGCGACGACTCCTCTGTTGTGGATTATGGTCGCCGTTACAAGTCCCTTTGCGATCAATTGGCTCCTATTGGATGTTCGCTCGATCCCTCTGACAAGTCACATTGGTTTATTCGTGGCTTAGGTTCTGACTTCGCGACTTTCACAGCCGCGCAACTTACGCAGGATCCTCTCCCTGACTTTGATACGTTGTTGGCTCGCGCTCAGAGCCACGAGCTCTTTGTTCGCTCCTCTGCTTCGCTTCCGCAACCGGCTGCCTTTCATGCTGCTCCAGCAAGTCGCGAGTCTAGCGGCAATAAATCGTCTTCAAAGAAAAATCAAGGACGGAATAATCCTCGCTAACGTAAAAATCCATGGTGTTACTTCTGCCGGGATACTGGCCACGATGCCTTTGATTGTCCTCATCGTTTTGATCAGAATTTTTCTCGAAATTCCAAACCAACGGCAAACCTTGCTGAGGCATTCTCCGCAAACTGCTCCGTTGCTCCGACTTCGACGTCCGACTGGTACCTGGACACTGGTGCGTCGGCTCACATTTCTTCTGATCCGTCTGCCTTGGATGATGTGACCCCTTATTCTGGTTCGGATCATGTGACAGTCGGTAATGGTGCTCATCTTCGAATAACTCATACTGGTTCTCTTATTTTGGTTAATGATATCTCGTTGACTAATGTTTTGGTTGTTCCATCTATTACCAAGAATTTGTTATCTGTCAGTCGCCTAACACACGATCATCCGGTCAATGTGTTGTTTACTGATTCTCAGTTTCTGATCAAGCACCGAATCACGGGTCAAACCCTAGTCGCAGGCACACGTAGGAATGATCTTTATGTGCTCGAGTCTTCCTTCCCGGTTGCTTTGATCGATCTCTGGCATGCTCGACTTGGACATTCTGCACCTGCCGTTATTCAGTTATTACGAAGTTCACAGTTGTTATCCATTTCTCCTTCACGTTCAGTTTCTGGTTTATGCTCTTCTTGTCAATTAGCTAAAAATAGTCATTTACCTTTCTCTATTTCAAATAAATGCGCTACACGTGTTCTTGAACTTATTCATTGTGATTTATGGGGTCCTGCCCCGGTTATTTCAAATGGAGGTTTTCGTTATTATGTGGTCTTTATTGATGATTATTCCAAATTTTCTTGGTTCTATCCCATCTGTGCTAAATCGAATTTTCATGATGTTTTCGTGTGTTTCAAGGCATTTATCGAGACCCAATTCGACTGTAAGATCCGGAAGTTTCAAAGCGACGGGGGCACAGAGTTTACCAATCATCGTGTCCAATCCCTTCTCCAATCTTCAGGTATTCATCATCTCATTTCCTGTCCTTACACACCCTCTCAAAATGGTCGTGCCGAAAGAAAACATCGTCATATCACTGAAATGGGACTCACCTTACTATTCCACTCGTTTGTTCCCTTAACCTATTGGGTAGATGCCTTTAGTACTGCCATTTATACTATAAACCGTCTTCCTGCTGTGCACCTCGCTCAAAAATCTCCGTTCGAGCTTCTTTACGGTCACAAACCATCCTATGAGTCTTTTCATCCCTTTGGCTGTCGAGTATACCCTTGTTTACGTGATTACAATAAAAATAAATTCCAACCTCGTAGTCTCCCTTGCGTCTTCCTAGGCTATAGTTCTAGTCATAAAGGTTTCCGCTGCCTCTCCTTGTCGACTTCTCGTCTATATATTACCCGTCATGCCCTGTTTGATGAGTCGTGCTTCCCGTTCACTAAACCTAACATTGAATCGCCTATCTCCCGACTTCATCTCTCGGAATTTTTTTCCACACAACCAATATTCCCTAGTTCGGCCCCATCTCCCTCTCCAGCACCATCACCCAAACCGGCCCTCCCTTGTCCGATTTGTCCAGATACCGAGGTCGTTAATCCAACTCCTGCCACTGTGCCTCCCGTCGCTGATCTTCCGGTTGATCCACCGCAGCATGCTACGCCTCCTGTACAGCGTACACACCTCATGCGCACACGTTCGCAGGCAGGGATATTTAAACCAAAGTATCCGGTTGATATTAACACTATTTCTATTTTCTCAGCCTGTACAGCTCTTCCAGAACCGCGGGGAATTAAATCGGCTCTGAAAGTTCCTGAATGGGTTCAGGCCATGCGTGAGGAGATGCGTGCCCTTCATGCGAATCAAACGTGGGTTTTGGTTCCTAAACTGCCTAACACAAATATTGTGGGGTCTAAATGGGTATATCATACTAAACTACTGGCTGATGGTTCGGTTGATCGGTATAAAGCTCGTTTAGTTGCTCAGGGTTTTAGTCAAGTTCCTGGTTTTGATTTTACTCACACGTTCAGTCCGGTTGTCAAAGCCTCGACTATTCGTATTATATTATCTCTTGCAGTGATGAACTCTTGGACGCTTCATCAACTGGATGTCAAGAATGCCTTCTTACACGGCACCCTATCTGTGCCGGTTTTCATGGAGCAACCTCCGGGTTTTATCGACTCCACGCGCCCATCTTATGTGTGCCGCCTTCAAAAGGCTATATATGGTCTTCGCCAAGCACCCCTCGCCTGGTACCAACATTTCCGAACTTTCCTTCTCAATCTTGGTTTTTCTTGCAGCTTTTCCGACACGTCCTTGTTCATTTTTCGGAAAAGCTCGGTTCTTATTTATCTTCTGGTTTATGTCGACGACATCATTATTACGGGAAACACACCATCTGCTCTTTCTCAACTTATGCGTCGACTTAATTCCGAATTCTCAACAAAGGACTTAGGTCGACTCAGCTTTTTCCTTGGTTTGGAGGCATACTACCCCTCTGATCGGTTATTTCTCTGTCAGACCAAGTATGTATCGACATTTTGAAGCGCTCGGATATGCTTCATGCGAAACCTGCTCCAACTCCACTGGCTCCAGGTATAACTCTCTCCAAAGACGGAGCTCCCTATGAGGATCCCACTCTCTATCGTTCAATTATTGGTGCACTTCAATATCTGACGATCACACGTCCAGACCTCGCTTATGCAGTGAATACGCTCAGCCAGTTCCAGCAACAGCCTACCATTGACCATTTTGCTGCGGTTAAGAGGATGCTATGATACGTTAAGGGCACGGTTGATTATGGCTTATCGTTCACCAAAGGCTCGACCTCGCTTGTTGGTTATTCTAATGCTGACTGGGCTCGGTGCACTGACACTCGGTGATCCACCTATGGTTACTCCATTTTCTTGGGTCCTAACCTCATATCCTGGAGCGCAAAGAAGCAACCTACTGTTTCAAGGTCAAGTTGCGAGTCGGAATATCGCGCTATAGCAAACACAGCTTCAGAAATTCGTTGGGTTTCTAACATTCTACGTGATCTTCATGTCGATGTTCGCTCGCCTCCAGTTGTCTATTCGGACAACTCCAGTGCCCTCTTCCTTACTCAGAATCCGGTCGCCCACAAAAGGTCCAAGCACATAGATATTGACTTTCATTTTGTCCGCGAACTGGTTGATTCTAAACAGCTCATTACTCGGTTTGTCCCGTCTGAAGATCAAATCGCTGACATCTTCACAAAAAGCTTGTCACGTGCTCTCTTTGAAGAATTTCGATCCAAGCTTAGACTATCTTCGTCTTCGCTTGCGGGGGGGGGGGGTGTTAAGATATCTTATATCTTTTTTATATCTTTTGTATATCTTTGTATATTCTAAGTTTAGATTTGTTTTCTCTCCTATAAGTACAATCTTTGTAACCTAATTTCATTGAGTGAAATACGAGATACGTTTCTCTACATCCCAGTCGAATTTGTACAACACATTTGCCAACGCAAGCTCCACCTCCGCCATCGCAATTCCCATCCCGGGACACCCCCTCCGCCCCGTCCCAATGGGATCACCTCCGGATTCTGACCCCTCACGTCCACCTCGCTCTCCAAGAATCTCTCTGGCACGAACTCATACGCATTTTCCCATGTTTTGGGATCTCTTGCAATAGCCCATCCGTTGATATACACCATAGTTCTGGCTTCAATCTCGTAACCATGTATACTACACTCCTCAATAGTCTCTCTTGGCAATAAAAGTGGACCCGGTGGATACAATCTCAGAGTCTCTTTCACCACTGCCTTCAGATACACCAGCTTTTCTATGTCTTCTTCATCAATCATGTCTTTGTTATTCCCCGTCACCTGCCTTATCTTTGCTTGCGCTTTCTTCATCAACCAAGTGTTCTTCATCAACAACGTCAGCGCCCACACTAAAAGAGCTGACGTCGTATCACTGCCTCCGATTATTATATTCTGCAAAACAAGAGCACAATCTTATGTTTAAAGTTAGTTATCAACTAATTAGAAGTTTGAATGACTATAAGATAGTCAAATTATCAACTCATGACCCAAATGATTTGTCGACTCGAAAGATCAAACAATTCTCAATCCAGGACATGATATTGAGGTCCTGGATTGAGAATTATTTGATCTTTCGGGTCCACTATTGAGAATTTTTGTGATCTTTCAGGTCCTAAATTGACAATTAATCTTTCGAGTCCTGAATCGATAATTAAACTATTTTTCGGGTCCTGAATCGATAAAACTCCAAAACAATATTTCAAAGAGTAGTGCTTTGATGTGGTCCATTGTAAGGTCAAATGAAGATGATCCATCACTTTTAATCCCAAGTAAAATACCGATGATGTGGCCTTCTATAGATGTGGGCCTATTTGGATCCATGTGTTGTTCGATAAATTCTTCAAATAAAGAATCCATGTTCCAATAATTCTTCTCCAGCTTTCCACACACTCCAGAGAGCCTGTCCATCCATCTAAAGGCAGGCAAATAATCTTCCACAAAGAAACTTCCCAAAATGGCCTGAGTTTCTTGAAGAAGGTTTAAGAAATGGTTCTTACCATACCCTTCTTCACCATAAATCTTACCCAATGCCACTCTACAAATATTGTTGTTAGCAACCGACGTCATCGTCTCGCTCATATTGGTGGCCATGGACATGGAGGCATACATGGCTATCTTCTTCATCATCTTGGACACTTCATCTTTGAAAATGGGGCGAAAAAACTCAACTTGCTTCATGCTGAAAAGATGGATGGTGGAAATCTTCCTCATCTCTCTCCGCATCTGTTCATACGGAGTCTTGGGTATCAGGCCCTGCCGACCCGTTTTCCATCCTGTTACTCTTGGACCCCGATCCTAGTCCAGATCGAACTAGGGTTCCTCGACTGATATCATCACCGGCCTTCAAGCTTGGGCTGTCTTCGTCTCTTCCTTGGCTTCGGACCTTCGAATTGGTGCATCCACGTCTTGCCTTATCAAAGGGATGAGATTATTGGCTCAGACTCACCTGTGTGCGAGTCCTTGCCTTCCTCCGGCCAGAAACAAGATGTAAAGGATAGGCTTAGGGTTCGAGGCTCTCAACTACACTTAGGGCTCGCCAGAACACGTCTCACAGACGACGGAGGTCAAGAGAGAAGGAGAAGCGAGGGTTTGTTTAGAGAGAAAGAGAGCGGTGGAAGATTAGGATTAGGTTTTGCATACACGAAGTGAAACCGGGTCAATCGGTATATATAGTAAGGAGACCGAATAACCGCCCCAACCGTTTGTATCCGAACTAAAACCCGAACCATGTATCCAATCCATAAACACATCCAAGAGTGGGCTAGGAGCTGGGTTAAGGCAATACCGGGCCTTTTACGCAATTAAAAGGCCCAAACCAAGGCCACACCAATTACATGCTCCACCTTGGCCGTGGTTGCAAGGACTTTTGCACTTATTAGTTGTCATCATCGCCGGTTACCTAGCCATTCATGTACTAGGACTTTATGGGCAAGGCATAGGTACACTGACTCAAAGGATTAGTACCTGCAGCCACACACAAAGCAAAAATCCAAAATTAAAGGAAACACTAAGTTATAAGAAACACTAAGTTGGAAGTTAAACTAATTAACCTTGTCAAGGAATTTCACAAAGATAGTCACATAATACTAAAGAGGTACACAAAGTATACAAATACTGAATGACTCACCAAGGATCAAAATTAATCTTGTTCAAAATTAAGTAATGTTTTGCAAGACATAAATTTTTCCAAAGGTAAACAGTTAGTACCCATGTCTGCAGGATTAAATTCAGATGCTATTTTCTTAAGAGTAATCATGCCTTTATCAACAATATCTCTAATGAAATGATATCTTACATCTATATGCTTTGTTCTATCATGAAACACAGGGTTTCTACACAATTGGATTGCAGATTGAGAGTCAGAAAACACAACAGGATTCGACTTAAGATGCTCAATTTCAGACAGGAATCCTTTTAACCATATAGCTTCCTTAAATGCATCAGTCATTGCAATATATTCAGATTCAGTGGTTGACAAAGCCACAACAGGTTGTAATTGAGATTTCCAGCTAACACAAGCACCACATAAGGTAAATACATAGGATGTAGTTGATTTCCTATTGTCTCTATCATTTGCATAGTTAGAATCTACATATCCAATAAGAGCTACATGATTAGTATGTTTAGAAAATCTCAAACCAGTGTTTTGTGTGTGCTTTAGATATCTGAACAACCACTTAAGAGCTTCCCAATGTGGCTTACCAGGATTGGACATATATCTGCTCAACAGGCTCACACAATAAGCTATATCAGGTCGTGTACTAACCATAAGATACATAACTAAACCAATGGCATTAGTGTAAGGTATATTTTTCATTTCATTCATTTCAGGATCAGTCTTAGGATATTGATCCTTACTTAAAAGAAAGTGGGAAGCAAGAGGCACATTAACAGGTTTAGCATCACTCATGGAAAATTTAGCAAGAATTTTGGCAATGTAAGCAGATTGACTGAGAATAAGGGATGATTTATTCCTATCCCTAACAATATCCATACCTAGGATTCTCCTAGCATTACCTAAATCTTTCATCTTAAAGTGCTTGCATAAATGAGTTTGGGCATGCTTCACAGAGATCATATTAGGACTAACAATCAGCATGTCATCTACATAAAGAAGCAGAAAAGTAGGAATGCCATTCTCAGTCTTAAAGTACAAGCAATGGTCATGAATACTTCTTTCAAACTTTAAGGATTTCATTACATTGTCAAATTTAATGTTCCATTGTCTAGGTGATTGCTTCAAACCATATAAAGCCTTTTTAAGTAAACAGTCATGATCAGGATACTTGGGGTCACAAAAACCCTCTGGCTGATTCATATATATGCAAACATCTAGGTCACCATAAAGAAAGGCAGTAGTAACATCCATTTGGATTAATTCCCAATTAAAGTAAGCAACCAAAGCAAGCATAATGCGGAATGTAGTGAACTTAACAACAGGGAAAGATTTCAGAATAATCTATGCCTTCTTTTTGGGTAAATCCCTTAGCTACTACCCTAGCTTTATACCTAATTGATTTACCATCATGTTTAATTTTGTAAAGCCATTTACAGTCAACTATAGAGCTGCCACTAGACCTAGGAACAAGAGTCCAAGTTTTATTCTCATATAAACTGTTTATTTCATCCTGCATAGCCTGTTCCCATTTAGAGGAGTTAGGAGATTGAATAGCTTGTTTATAAGTCTTAGGTTCATCACCATCTAGATCTTCAAATACATTTAAAGCATGCATAGTGAGATCATATTCATCAAACCTCCTATTAGCAGTCACCTGCCTTCTAGGCCTATCTCTAATCAGATTGTAATCACTCAAAGAATCACCCATTGGATCATAATTAGGGCTAGAAGCTCCACCTTGATCAGAGGTATCATGGCATTCATTTTGATCTACATGCACATTTTTCAGAAGGTAAATAGTCAGATTCAACATGTGTTTCTTCCCCTTGAATGTCATTGTTATTAAGCTGCTTCACCTTATTAGGAGTCCCCTCTGGCATAGGAATGGGTTCTCAACTAGCTTTACAAGGGAAAAGAGACTCATTAAAAGTGATGTCCCTGCTGATTATGACTTTATAGTCAAAATCAGACACACCTACACCCTATAGCCTTTAGTACCCTCTGGATAACCTAAGAAGACACACTTCCTAGCTTTGGGATCTAGCTTATCACCTCTTTTGAGTATGTAACCAGCACAACCAAACACTTTTAAATTGGATAGGTCAAGAGGTTTATTGAAGAAGACAGACTCAGGGCATTTTCCTCCTAGAGGGACAGAGGGTGATCTGTTGATTAGATAGGTAGCTGTCATAACAGCTTCACCCAGAAAGATTTGTCTAAACCACTTATAGACATCATGCACCTCACCCTCTCAAGATTAGTCCTATTCATCCTCTCAGCAACTTGATAAGTTAGTATTTTTATCAACTTATCTATTGGTTCTTTGGCTAAATTGGTGATGTTTGACTTGTTTTTGTGCATACATTGGCTTTTGTGCTCGTAATGCCGTGTTTGGTAAATTATGCAGGTTTTTAGTCGAAAATAGGGGAGAATCGGAAAAATGTTCGCGCTCCAAACCTGCGTCGATCGACGCCCAATCCACGTCGATCGATGCAGCTGCTCGGAAGGAGGTCGACGAAGAGAATCAACGAGATCAACGCAAGAATGCGAAAGCAGAAGTCACGTTGATTGACGCAAGAATACACGTTGATCGACGTGAATTCCTCAAGGGCGTCGATCGACGCCTAATGCTCCGTCGATCGATGCTGGCGCGGGTGTCTTGATCTGATCCTGATTTTGAAGATAGAGACATATCTAATCCTAGATATTGTATGATACATCAATCACAATTATTTAAAGCCCTGAAGAATTCGAATTTCACAACAGTTGGAGATTATTAGAATTACTTGGAGAGAAAGCAACAATAAGAAGAGGAGTAGAAGATTTTTATGCTTGAAGATAGAGCTTTTGGGAAGACTTCTACTTTCTAGTTCATAGAATTCATGTGTTTTTTATTGTCTATGATGATTTTCTTCATGAATATGTGTAACTAAACCTCTTTTCAGATTATAGGGTTTCGAACTATCAATGTATGCATGCTTGATTAATTGAGTCATTTTCCCTTTCCCTCGTAGTTTGTGAAATCTGTATTTATTCTTAATCTTGAGTTTGCTGGCCACATCTTAGGATTATTTAGTTGAGAATTAGAGACGTAACTGTAATAGTTTTCAATGGAAAGAGATTTTCACAATATAATTTGATTTCTTGTCGTAACTGAAGGAGATAAATTATAGGAATAGATCCGTAGAATTATGGAGTTAATTAATTTATCTTGAGATCAAGAGGAGATAGGTAATTGATTAATCTACTTTATGAATTGTCCAACAAAGAAGTTCGTAATACTTTTATGATGTTCCACTACGAAGAGGAATTAAAATTGGGAAATAATCAGTTTATCCATACATGTCATACTTGATAGGGAGATATACCTGGAATATGTACTTCACATTTATATTCTCTCTAAAGATTATTTAATTTTTCTGTTTAAATTATGTTTTCCAAAATCAATTGAATTCCAAAACTTTAATTTTAAAATTCCCCTAACCAGTGTTTTGAGAACTAATGGGTTAGTACTTAGGATTTTTCGTTACTTCTTTCCCCTGGGATTGATAATTTATTTGCCGCTGTATTATTAGCTCTGCTAAGTCGCAAGTGAAAATACGTGCGATCAAATTTTGGCGCCGTTGCCGGGGAGAGAATAGAACTAATCCTACTATTAATTCTGTAATCAAAATACTGATTTAGATTGTAAAATTTTGTGTTTTCATTTTTTTTATTTTCCGGGTGCACGTCGATCGACGCTACATTCCGCATCATCGACGCCCCCTTTAATTTTTAAGTTTTCAATTTTTGTTTTGTTCTTTGTTTATTTCGGTTTATTTGCAGTATTACCTCACTATTTGTCTTACTGTACAGGTAGTGCATGAGTACGAGAGCTAAAGGAAAGGACCCGCTTTATTATTACCCAGACATTGAAGCCACGTGCAGAAAAATCCGAAAGAACAAGCGTACCCAAGAAAGCTCGAGTAGTCAAGCAATGGCAGATAATGTACCACCGCCAGAGGATGCACAACAGCCAATTGTACAGCCACCTCCACAGGTACTGACTCTGGAGGAGCAAACGACGCTATTTCAAGAAGTGCAAGCCATGAGGGCGCAACTGCATCAGTTGACTCTCGAGAAAAATCGAGAGAGGGACAATAGGAACCTCCGGTTTGATCGCCGAAATCCACTATTTGAAGATCGTCCTGAGGATGAAAATGAAGAGGATCAGGATCCGCCTGATGAGTCGGACGATGACGAGGAAGAATAAGAGGCCATGCAGAAGCGGTATCGACCTCAGTTCAAGGAAACATACTTCAGAATTAGAATCAATGCCAATAACTACGAGCTGAAGCCTGGGTTGGTTCAGATGGTGCAACAGAACCAATTTGGCGGAAGAGCAACTGAGGATCCGTATGCCCACTTTGATAAATTTCTGATGCTCTGCAATACTGTTAAAATTGGAGGGGTCAGTAAGAGTGCCATCTGAATGCGTCTGTTCGCATTCTCACTGAGGGACAAGGCACAATCTTGGTTCACTGCATTGGACAAAGGGAGTATCAGAATGTGGACAGAACTGCGAAATTAATTCATCAAAAACTTTTTCCCTCCAAACATCATCAGACAAAGAAGGAAGTAAATCATCCGTTTGCACAAAGACCTGATGAGAGCTTCTATGAAGCGTGGGAACGCTACAAGGAGTTACTGAGAGCCTGTCCTGGACATGGTCTACCCCCAGGCGAGCAAGCCGAGGCGTTCTATGAAGGGCTTAACGAAAGGACCGTTGAGTTGGTGGATACCACACTGGGTGACACCATCATGACGAAAAGCGGAAAGAAGGCCTTGGAATTCTTCCAAAAGATGGCTAACAACAATCAACGCTGGTCCTCAAGCCGACATCAACCCGTAAAGGCAATCGGAAAAGTAGTGGAGAAAAAGGCTACAGAAGAACCTGATTTGGCAGCCGAGGTCAAGAAATTGCGGGAGGATTTTGCCTCTCTAAAACAAGAAAAGACAGTAGCAGCAGTGGAGCCTGTACAACCTCTGCTTGAGGGGGAAAGTGCTGATGTGAATTTCGTTCAAAGGGGTGGATATCAGAATAACTATCGTGGGGGATACCAGCAACATAATCAGCCCTACAACTACAATCACGCTAGGAACCATCCTGGATTTTCCTATGCGAACCCTCAAGCTGCGGAATAGCCACCACCTGGATTTGCAGTGCAAGATGGAGCGGTGGTGGAAAAGAAAAAGCAGAATCTCGAGGAGATTTTGGCTAAGTTCATGCAAGGATCCACTGAAATATACAGAGATCGACACAAGATCAGGAACACAAAGTTTTTAAGCACTCACAAGAACAATGAGAAACAGATATCACAGTTTTTGATATCAGATCAGAAAAATGCAAGCAGGTACAAGTACGTCCCACCAAAAGGGTTTTCAGAGCATAAAATGTTAAGAAATTGCAGCAAAAAACGGTATAGCTCAAGATCTAACCCTAACAGTATGCAAGAACACAAAGTAACACACAAGAAACCACAAGATCCTAACTCACTGCGGTTAACCGGACCAGTGAGAAGGATGTTCAGCTGATCGCGGTTATCCAGTCCGATCTACTGAACCCTAGCACTAAAATCTAAAGGAATAAAAAATAGTAGACCCTAATCAATCTATAGACCGAGTCAAGACGAAGGGAGGTAGGGAAGAGAGAGATCATACCAGAGCGGTGGCCCTGGATGAGGGCGCACCCGACCTACCTCACGTGCCCTGGGGCACAGACGACGCAGGTGCTATAAGAGCAGGTGGGCGGGTCCGCAACAACCTGGCTCTAATACCACTCTTGGGTATCAGGCCCTGCCGACCCATTTTCCAACCTGTTACTCTTGGACCCCGAACCTAGTCCAGATCGGACTAGGGTTCCTCGATCGATATCGTCACCGGCCTTCAAGCTTGGGCTGTCTTCGTCTCTTCCTTGGCTCCAGACCTTCGAATCGGTGCACCCACGCCTTGCCTTATCGAAGGGATGAGATTATTGGCTCAGACTCACCTGTGTGCGAGTCCTTGCCTTCCTCCGGCCACAGACAGGATGTAAAGGATAGACTTAGGGTTCGAGGCTCTCAACTACACTCAGGGCTCGCCGGAACATGTCTCACAGACGACAGAGGTCAAGAGAGAAGGAGAAGCGAGGGTTTGTTTAGAGAGAGAGAGAGCGGCCATTCGTATCCGAACCGAAACCCGAACTATGTATCCAATCCATAAACACATCCAAGAGTGGGCTAGGAGCTGGGTTAAGGCAATACCGGGCCACGCAATTAAAAGGCCCAAACCAAGGCCACACCAATTACACGGGGAAAACGCCATGTCCAGACCATTGTAAGACAACCTATGCAAGGCAACAAGAACAGGTCTACTAGAGAAAACGATGTCGTTCTTCATGATCTCTTTAACCACATTAGCTGAGGAAATCACGACAACTCGCCGAAACCCTAGCTTGAGGGACATGATGGGGCCATACTTCTGGGACAAGCGATGTAGGTAAGTATGCGGAAATCGACCGTCGAATTGGTGCAGATTGCCGATGAAAGGCAGCCGTGGTGGCCTAGGTGGATGAAGATGGTGTGAATGTTTAGATTTGTGTGTTTGGAAGAAGAGAATGAGGATTATGGGGAGAGAAAAGAGCAAAATGAAGAACACCATTTTCTGCAGGTTAGCTTAATTTGAGGTGGTTTAATTTCTTCAAAATTGTATGTAGCTAGTAGATATATCTCATGGAGAATTAAATAAAGTAAAGGGTGGTCACCGCTATACTATAGTCCCTATTGTTTTTATTTCTCCAGATTCACATGTGTTTTCTGTTTTTCGAATTTGGAAGAGTTGGGGCAAACATAATTAATGGCAATTAAGTTGATCCAATATGAGTCTAGGGGTGTAATCGAATTGAGTCTAGTCGAGTGGTACTGTGCTTAAGTTTGACTTGTTTAGTATCATGTCGAGCTTCAAAATTTTTGATCGAATACTTAGAGGCAGTCTTAGTCTTGGATAATAATTATTAAACCAGAAACTTAAATTAGGATCGTCTTGCAAATCATATATTTTGAAATGAATCTTTTATTATTATTTATTAGTTTGAAATAATGCTTGTATAGTTTATAAAATATATATGTTTTTTAGTTACCATACTTCTTTAGCATGATTTCTAACTAAAAAACATAATTTATAACCTAAATAAAAATGAAAAGATATCTTTCTTACAAATTATTCATGAGATTGTCTTACACGAGACTATCTCAATAGGCCCTCAAGTTTTGGGATATAATAGGCCCTCAAGTTTTGGGATATAATAGTAATATGATCGTCTAAATTTCTCCTCTAATTAATCCAAAAAAAAAAAAATTATATGTTGCGAAGTAGCCATTCGTATTATCATATTAGTTTTAAATATTTCCACTTAGAGTTTTACAACTAGTTATTAATTTGTGTTTAATATTCATAAATAAGGGTGTTAGTTGAAAATCAATTTGTATTTAATACTTTGATAAACTAAACGCCACTTCCGATTGATATCTACCCTCTATGAAAACTTCTAGTAGGATTTTAATTGCATGTTGTTGTAACAAGTTCCTCATGTTTTTAATAAACAAGATTAAGTTTTTATAAAATTTAGCTTGATTTTTATCATGATTATAATTCAGGTTATAATTTCTATTTTTTGCATTATCTTTCTCTTCAAACTTGATGTTCAACCAATTTTTAATGTCTTAAAAGAAAGCTTGGTCTCTTTATTTTTTTACAGTATTGGTTTTGAGGAATTTTACTTTAATTTCAAATCAAATCTAAATTTTGAATGAGTTTTAAGAGAAGTTGTCAGGTCTTTTCTAGTTTGATTTTTAATCATTTTATAAGTTTTTGGATAATTTTCGTTAACTTGATTTTCCATTTTTTTCCCTAAGTGCTTTAGAATACTTTTTGCGGACTTAGAATATCTATTTTGAGTCAAATAGGGGTGACAATTTGGTTGGGTTCGGGTTTGCCGGTCTGGTTGAGATCTAATATTAAAACGTTATATGTCAACTTGAATCCGACTCATTTATTTTTTCGGGTAAAAAAAATCAACCCGAACCTCTATTTATTTTCAGGTCGACCCGAAATAAACCAAATGACCTTTTTAGTAAAACAAACTGTTCCCTCCAAAAATTCACATAGTTTTTAATTTTTTTTATTATTATTCTATTATAGCGCGCGCGCGCGCGCGCACACACACACACACACATATATATATATATATATATATATATATATATATATATATTCCCAGATGTTACCTGTTACCTCACTTTTCGGTGCATTATCCAGACAAGCTAATTACATTATCTAGGCGAATTAGGTACATTACGAAAATAATGTACAAACTGTAATAGATAATGTAATGTAATATAATATAATACATTATCTTCGTAATGTACCTGATTTTGCCTAGATAATGTAATTAACTTGTCTAGATAAT
>JAPKLW010002293.1:0-21658 GCA_026898455.1 Plectranthus barbatus | reverse complement strand
ACAATTTTCATCTAGAATATTCTCACATGTGTATATATACTACCTCTGTAACTGTAAACAATTCATTCAACATGAAATAATATCTTTCTTTCCGCATAACTTCCACGCTACTTCACATGGTATCACGAGCCAGTGATTTTTTCCTATTCTCTTATGGCTGCTGCTACTGATACGACTGCTGTTGATGCCTTATACGAGGAACAATTGTTCCTCCATGGATCTGATCACCCTGGAGTTCCTCTCGTAGTTTTCTCTCTCACAGATTCCAATTACAAACGATGGCGTATTGCTGCTGTTACAGCTTTGACTTCCAAAGACAAGTTGGCGATTGTTAATGGATCCTGCATCTGTCCAGATCCGTCTTCGAAGTATTATCGACGTTGGCTTAAGGTTGATAGTATGGTCCTTTCATGGCTCAAAGCATCTATTGCCAAGGATCTCGCCTCTCAGTTTGACTACGTTAGCTCTGCGGCTGTTTTATGGCGTGAACTCGAAGAGAGGTATAATGTTACAAACCTCTCTCTTCTATATCAACTCAAGCGCGATATTGCTGTTATTCGTCAAGAGTCTTCTGGAGTTACTGAATTTTACGGCAAACTCAAGGATTTAACCGATCAACTGGAAGCTCTTCGCCCTGGTATAGACTGTTCTAAGATTTTGGGTAAATATACTGGCAAATCTGCTGATTTTTTGCTTGGGGCTCGTACTGCTTTACAAGATGCTGTTGCTATGTTTGATGAATTTCGTTTGGAGGATCGCGCGATGGAATTCCTTCTTGGTTTGAATGATGCGTTCTCTGTTGAACGCAATCAAGTTTTGTTGACTGATCCACTTCCCACCATCACCAAGATATATTGTATGATGTTGAAGGCTGAACAGAACCGAGCTGTTTCTGAGAGTTATCATCCAAGTGCTGATAATGTGGCGATGCACGTCAAGCACTCTCCTCATTGGTCAAGAGGTTCTCCTCGGCCTCGATCATTTCCTCGGCGTGATTATTCATCTTTAACGTGCACTCACTGCAAGCGCACGGGTCATACGGTCGATAAATGTTTTAAACTGGTTGGTTATCCAGATTGGGTGGATCCTAATCGTAGAAGAGCACCTCCAGTTGCTGCTGCTGTTACTGACACGCCTTTGGTCTGGGTTTGTTTATGTGTATTTACTTGTGCATGAAGATAAAACTGAGGAAATATTCATTCATTCAACTCAACGTAAATCAGTTACAGCTTCACCTTATATACATGATCAATGGATCTTTGTAGACTATTTGCTGACAAACCTCTAACTAACTTGAAGATATTTTGCTGACTCAACTACTTCTAGAACTTCCATATGCTATGATAAAGCTAATAGGGTTGATCAAAACAATCCGACTACTCCACCTATTGAAGCTGTCAATGTTGCGATACATCCTGATTTTGCAGGTACTGCCATTTCCACTTGTTTTAGTGCGTTGCTTGATAAATTTCTTGAACTTGGTTCATGGATTGTTGATACTGGAGCAACTAGCCATATGTGCAACAATATTACCCTATTAAATAACCCTAAACCTATCACTCATCCAATACCCGTATGTTTACCTGATGGAAGCCTTCAACATGTATCACACTCTGGTAACATCATACTTTCACCTCGCCTTACACTTCATACTGTCCTTCTTATCCCTACCTTTCGGTTTAATCTGATATCTGTTAGAAAAGCTTCACAAGACTCACGTCTGTCTTTCATATTTCTTGACTCCTGTTGTTTGGTGCAGGACCTTAACTCTCACTCTATAATTGCTGCTGGGTACATGATCAAGAACCTATACATTCTCAATTCCTCTTCATTTATAGAAAATGCTATACAAGCCTCACAATCTAGATATGCTTCTTATTTCATATCTCATTCTGCTCATCTATCTTGTAAACTGTCTCCAGATGTAATGTTGTGGCATTCCAGATTGGGCCACCCATCTAATAAAGTGCTTACTCATCTAAAACCTTATATTCATGTCTCTTCTTTTCCTCAAGATTTTCCTTGTTCAGTTTGTGTACAATCTAAACAACATCAACAGCCATACAATCTTAGCTGCATTAAAACACTCACTTGCTTTGAAATGCTTCATGTTGACATATGGGGACCATTTCATACTCCCTCTCGAACTGGTGCCAAAATTTTTCTGACTATAGTAGATGACTATAGCCGTTGTACGTGGACCATGCTTTTATCCACAAAATCATTGGTATGCTCTACCCTACAGTCTTTTCTCACATTTATACACACCCAGTACAACAAAAATGTCAAAATCATTCGAACAGACAATGGTTCTGAATTCTTGAGTTCTTCATGTTCATCCTTGTTTACTAATCTTGGGATACTCCATCACAGGTCTTGTCCTTATACCCCTCAACAAAATGGAGTGGTTGAGTGAAAACATCGCCACTTAGTTCAAGTTGCTCGTGCGTTGCTCCTCAATTCTCAGCTACCTAAATCCTTTTGGGGTGATGCCATCCTCACTGCCACACATATCATAAATAGATTACCAACACCAATCCTAAACTGGTCATGTCCCTTTCAAATACTACATCATCATCCTCCTGATTATTCTAACCTCAAAACTTTTGGGTGTGCGGCTTTTGCTCTCAACAAAACTCACAACATTGATAAGTTTGATAGTAGGTCTTTATCTGGGGTTTTTATTGGGTATCCTTCCTCTCAAAAAGGCTACAAAATTTTTGTTCCTTCCATTAATCGGGTAGTTGTTTCAAGGGATATTGTTTTTCATGAGCATTCTTTTCCTTCCATACCACCTTCAGATTCACTTATATCTTCTCCAGCACATCATCAGTTCTTAAATTCAGATGACACTCCTTTACCACAGCCACCTTATACTGGTTCTCCCACCACTCGTCCTCCTTCATCATCTTCACCCACATCTCCAGACCTCAGTGATTCTCACACTACCTCCACTGATCTTCATATCCCTTCTCTACAACCTCAACAACCTCATATCACCAGACACAGTTCCAGAATTCGACAGCCACCTTCTTGGTTGAAAGATTATTCTACTACACTTACCTGCATTCATACACCTACCTTAGCCAGCTCGTTTCATGATTCTATTGCTCTTTTATCTACATTTCATGAGCCTAGTACTTATAATCAAGCACGTACTAACCCTCATTGGCAGGAGGCTATGAAGGCCGAATTAGATGCTTTGGAAAGGAACCATACTTGGGAGTTGACTGATTTGCCTGAAGGTAAACGAGCGGTTGGCTGTAAATGGGTCTTCAAGGTTAAATGTAATGCTGATGGGTCGATCGAGCGGTATAAAGCTCGAATCATTGCAAAGGGGTTCACACAAGTTGAGGGCGAAGACTTCAATGAAATTTTTTCTCATGTTACCAAGATTGTAACTTTACGTTTGCTTGTAGCTCTTGCAGCTTCCAAGGGATGGCCTCTACACCAGATTAATGTAAACAATGCGTTTTTGCACGGCTCTTTGTCTGATGACATTTACATGCTTCCACCACCGGGTTATCCAACTGATCATACTGGGCAGGTTTGCCGTCTTAAGAAATCACTCTATGGCCTCAAACAGGCCTCACGTGAATGGAATACAGAACTTACATCTAAGCTGCTACAATATAGTTTTATCCAGTCCGAGAATGATCATTATTTGTTTATATACTCTACATCATCTTGTCTAATGTTTCTCACAGTGTATGTAGATGATGTCCTTCTCACAGGTTCGGATTTGCAGCTACTTAATCATGTTAAACAGCATCTTCACAGCCTCTTTACTATCAAAGATCTTGGTTCGGTCAAGTATTTTCTTGGTATGGAATTCACGAGGACTTCTGAAGGAATTTTTATTTCCCAAACTAAGTATGCAACCGATATCTTACGTGATGCTGGGATGCTTGATTGCTCCCCCGCTTCTACTCCATTCCCTCCGGGTCTTCGTTTTCCTGCTGATGATGATACATCTTCAGAAGCCCTAGCTACTCCTGAGCAGTATCGACGTCTTTTGGGGTGTCTATTATACCTCAATTACACTAGGCCTGATCTGACATACGCGGTCCAGCAGCTTAGTCAGTTTGTTCATTCACCGCGCCAATGTCATTGGAGTGCTGCCCAACATGTACTGCGGTATCTCTCTACTTCTTCTTCCCGAGGTTTATTGTTTTCGTCTTCAAATTCATTTCAGCTGCGTGCTTTATGTGACTCCGACTGGGGCACTTGCAAAACTTCTCGCCGCTCTTTAACGGGCTTCTATGTGTTTCTTGGTGACTGTCTTATTTCTTGGAAATCCAAGAAACAACCTACGGTGGCATGCTCTACAGCTGAGGCTGAATATAGGTCGATGGCTGCTACTGTGCATGAAATTCAGTGGATTTCTTACATGCTTCGCGATCTTCGTTGCACGCCGGCCTTACCAGTTCCTTTATTATGTGACAATAAAGCCACAATCTACATTGCCGAGAACCCGGTCTTTCATGAGCGCACAAAACATATTGAGATCGACTGTCATGTGGTGCGACATGCTATCAAATCTGGTCTTATTAAAACATTTCATGTCTCTTCATTCGATCAAACAACCGACATATTTACCAAGGCAGTTCTGGTGCATACGTTTCAGTTTTTGTTGTCCAAGCTGCGTTTATGGGAGGTGCAGCTTGAGGGGGGGATATTACGCCTTATATGCGTACAACAGAAACCATACAAGGCATGCACACGTACAGATGATACATGCACACGAGTGAAGAGGGTTCTAGAAGACGACGCAATCATGCAGACGTAGCAAATCAACTCTTGAGGATATTCTATAGTTGTTACATTTTCTGTTACAATTTTCATCTAGAATATTCTCACATGTGTATATATACTACCTCTATAACTGTAAATAATTCATTCAACATGAAATAATATCTTTCTTTCCGCATAACTTCCACGCTACTTCACAGTTATTCATTAGCAATTAAAATATATGAAGAAGGTGTTAGTTGACAATTAATTTATCTGTATTTGAACTTTGATAATCTATAATTAACGCCACTTCCCATTGAGACCTACCCTCTATGAATTAAAAACTCTACTAGGATTTCAATTGTATGTTACTGTAATCACAATTTTCTGCTGTTAATAAATAAACATAAATCTTAATATAATTTACTTTGATTTTGATCAAGATTACATTATATGAAATTATTGTTTTTAATATAAAGTAATAGTTAATTAAGAAATTCCAGTGCACTAATGTACAAGTAAAAATGAAGACAAACGTATATAACTTATAAGCAATATGTTTTTATCCATTAAATTTTAAAAACTTAATATTTAAACATCAAAAAAGAAAAAAAAGTCTAAACGTACTAACGATTCACTTTTTCTGAACAAATTTAAAAAAAAAAACAAATACATGCGGAAAATATGTTGGTTTACATGATATAAAATTCAAAATAATTGCGTTAGTTTACATTATAGAGATGTTCCATTGATAAATATTAGGGGGACACTTCGTGTGGATCGAATTTTTATCGTGTCAATCCGTTATCGATTCAATCCGTTAAGGTCAAATCCATATCCGATCTGTTGGGAATATTGTACCCTTTTGATCTTAATGTCATTTGTATTTTTTTTTGGTGCATCAAAGCATGGTTCAATTAGTCTCTAGCAACTCAGTAATGTGCTAAAAATGTAAAAGTCCTGTATAGGATAGTGTTGACTGAGTTGTAATAGAGGTAGAAACTGTTTGCCGAAGATTGCTGAAGGATTGATAAGTGCGTTATTTCGTTCACTTATCAATGAATTTTTAGGTTGGTTTAATGCTTTTATCGTGTGTTTACTTTATTTTCTTGGCATCGTGTTGGTTTTATGTTCGGTGTGTTGGTTGTGGTGAAAAATATAGATTTTGAAGTGCAAAATCGACTAAGTGTGGAAGATGATATTTTTGGTCGTGTGCTCTGTATCGACCGACACCCAGGGTGCCAGTCAACACAGATGTCGAGAGGATTGTCTCGAGAAGGATTGTGTTTGATCGACATTTGACATGCATGTCGATCGACACCCGCCGTGTCGATTGACATGGCGTCCAGGAGGCTTGATCGACAAGGCTTGCATGCGGCTCGATTTTGGGACTGTGTGTCGATCAACACACGAGTTTTTAGGCAATATTTCCATGTTGTCTCCTACTTGCCATGTTTAATCACTCAAACCTATTATATATATCAAGTAATTTTCGAGAATTGAAACTTATGCCACTTTTGAGACTCAGAGTTAGGTTTTTCATAGTTCTTCTATTATTTTGACATTGGATTGAAGATTGAGATCAAGATTTCTCGAGATTGAACTCAATTCAACACTGATTTTATTTATGAAGAACATTTACGGTTTTTATCTTTTCATATGTTTGTTTAATATGAATATGTGTAGGTAATTGCTTAATCAAATTATAAGGTTTATGTGTTTATCTTGGATTCATGTTTATGTTATCAAATCGATCAATATTTCAATAAGGTTTATCAATTCTTGTGTACTTTTCTAGATCTGATAAAATTGACCATTTGATTAGATTTCACAATTAATTAATTTGAGACTGAACGGTGAAAATTAATTAATCAATTTAAGAATTTATAATATGGATTTTTATTTTGTCTGAAAAGAAGAATTTAATTCATAAAAATAAATCTTATGTTTGGAAGTTATTAATTTTTCTAGAGACCAAATGGATATAGAAAATTGATAATCTACTTTATGAATTGCCAAACCCTGGAATTTGTAATAATTTTATGATGTTTCACCTTAATCTTTATTTTAATTGATCGATCGATTTCCCTTGCATAGTATCCAAGATATGAACTTGCCCTGGAATCTGAACTTTTCTCTGATTGTTGAAAAACTTGATTTGATTCTTGCTTTCATTTAATTTTTGCAATTTCAATATATTCGCGTATACAATCTCTGTGGGATCGATAATTTTAATTTTCCACTAAACTATAGTATCATTAAAAATTTAGTGATCAAGGATTCAACAAAATGCTTGAAGATTGATGAAAAAACTAGCAAACAATGAAGCTACAAAATGCTAGCAAGTACCAAGAAACATAAGAAGTTTAAGAAGTTTGCTGAAGGTTGCTAGAAGAATGTAACAGACAAAGTCGATCATATGAAAAGTCGATCAACCTCAAAGATTTAAGGAATCCCCTAAATAAGAAGGTTGATGTATCAAAAGTCAGAAGGACTCCGAGTTTTACTTGAAGATCCGTTCTAACAAAGTCGGTGTGTCAGAAAAAGAACAAACGAGCAAACATAGACTTGAAGTGTCTCTGTACATCTCAGAAAAAGGAAGGAAAAATATTGGCAATTCACCAATCTGTCTCTAACGGACAAAAGATTCAAAAATTTTGAATCTTTGTCTATAAATAGCAGAGGATTCGCAGAGAATAAAGAGTTCGACCATATGAAAAAATCAAGCACAAACTCTGTCGAATTCAATACCGAATACAAAAAGTTCGAGGCTTTGCAGAAGCTATCCGTGCTGATCATGAGAATTTGGAAGCTTGCTTCTAAAGTTATCTTGAAGTTCTTTGTTCTTTCTAGAATAGAAAGAACTTAGTAGTCATCTTTATCTACAAGATTGACTATTACGAGCATTAGTAGCAAGTTGGATAAGTTCAAGGAGGAACTGTAAAATTCCTAAATCTAGCATTCAAGGAGGCTGCGAGGTGCATCCTCACTCCAAGGATTGTCGAGAAGACTGATATTGGATGAACTGCTTGAATGTGTATTGTGGTTAGACGGAGGTTCTACCTATAGCTAGATATCGAGTTCAATTCCTCGTATCAAATGTTAGTGAATTCCAGTCAGCAGACTGAAGAGTGGACATAGGACATTTGTTTGAAACACTATAAACCTCGTGTTCTTATTGTGAAATGGTGATTTCATCATATATATATATGTATTCGATTTTTGGGACACCGTGAATACTGGGTACGCGGAGTACTCAACCCCTGTGTGTGTGTTTTCCCCACATGCAGGTACAAGGTGATGGCGGTGGCGGCGGCGTTGTGGTAAAGGTGGGAAGAAAACAATCAAATGTAATCTCATTATTGATGTAATATTTTGTGTTATCTCAAACTTCCTTCCCCCTTGTTTGGCATGAGATTGTCTTTTGGCATGTTTATTTGAATCCCATGAAGTTGTTGAAATTGTAAACCCATTTGAAACTATTACTTGAATTTCTTTTGATGTTTGAACCATTATGTCATGATCTACTTTGATTCATATGGCATGTTTTCCTGGTGACTAATTTGATTTGATTGTCATTTGGTATCGAGACACAAGGGCTATGTCTTCATACATAGTACCCATCCATTTGTTCATGTCATTTAATTGTCTCCAAGTCGTACTTGGCGTGAGACCCGCGTGGAGTTCATTATTTGAACTCAAATGTTATTCATTGCTTTCCACGTTTTCAAAATCGATCATCTTCTTATTAGCTTCCCCTATGGCTAATATTTAAATTTCTATTTACCAATTCCCTTCTTTCAAATGATGAATTCGAATTCTTTGTCAAAAGAAAATCTTATTTTGTTTCCGCTATTCAACAAATGATTACAAGTTATTTTAAAACCACTAAAACCCTTAGCGTGCATTGTTCGCACGTGGGTCTGTCATATAGGCCCGGTTTGGGGGCGCGACAATATATATATATATATATAGAGTAGTGATGAGGTGAGAATGGACCTTAGTATGAGAAATGAGAATAAATCTCGGCCGTTCATATCTTCAGATCAACACACAAGATTAAACTAAAAAATGCGGCATTTTATCTTGAATATCCTGCATTAAAGGACTATATAGTAATTATATACAATAAATGATAATTTTAAAGCCTGCATTTTAACTACAATTTTGTTCATTTTAACTACGATTTTGTTCATTTTAAGGGCAATATACTGCATTAACATTTCATTGTGAAATAAAATGCTCTATATCTCTACTTTCAACATTTTATCTTCAATATTGTGTATTTTATCTTAGTAATCATGCATTTTATATAAGGAAACATGCTTATATCTCATTGCAAAAAAATTAATCTCTCTAATAAGGAAATATTGCATGTATCAAATATGGATATCCATATCTAATCTGATATGTAAATATTATTATAAATAATGAAGATTATATGGTTTTCAAAATTGAAATATCTATATCCTTAGTTTATTTAATACACTTACCATGTCTACTCAAAAGAATCGTAATCTTATTTGTGCATCATCAAAATACTCCAAGTTCAGATTGAAAGTTAAACGTGTGAATTTTGAATTTTTTTGGAGTTGTATCGATAATTCATAAAATAAAATATATGTTGACGTCATTTATCTTAAAATAAGTTATTTATATTTTTATCAAATATGCATTATAAGATCATTGTATTACATAAAATAAAATATTGTTGGGAAATCTGGCTAAGTTTCCTTTCCCTCAGTAGCACTCATAGAAATGTTGTGATTTTGATTAAGGGGCGGCGCACGAATCACAAGGCTATTTGTTAGATCATAGTTTTGGTGCATCAAATCCTAAGTCCTACCAGCGTCAGTTTTGTCTCTAGAATAGCTCTAGTCTCAAATGTAAAGTCCTGTTTAGGTCTTTTGAGTTGTAAGTCGTAGCTGATCAAGACTCATGCTGGCTACTGTTCACCAGCATGAGATGTGCTTACCAGTTGAGAGAAGTCTCACCAGCAAAAGCGACTGACAAAGACTCATGCTGACACTGTTCATCAGCATGGAGTAGAGCTATTGACTGGTTACTGTTCACCAGCAGAATATGTGTTCTGGCTGACACTATTCACCAGCGGTGAAGCCACCAGTCACGGGAGATTTCAAGAGATAACATCAGACGAATTGGTAGACCTTGATTGTGCTAAGGAAAGTCACCAGCAGAGACTGCCAGCACTAGATCACCAGTACGATCTACCAGTTGGATGTTACCAGCAGAATTCAAGATTCGCTCTCCCAAAGACTTAGAGACAAAAAGAAGATTCGTCGAGGAATAAACTGACAAGAGGACTTCCTTAAAGTCTATCAGTTCAAGACACCAGTTCCGATTCCTCGTACTGACTTAAAGAGCCGTTCTGACACAAAGAGATCTGTGTCAGATAAAGTGGACAAAAGCATGGCGCTTTCCGGAAATTCCTACCTGCCGCCGTCAGAAGGACATGCGACGACAGAGACCTTTTCCGGATGAGTCCAAACGGCTAGAAATTTGAATGGGATCCTGCGTCTATAAATAGGTCGGAGCTACCAACATTTAAGACGCTTGCACGCTTGCTCTATCAACATTCAATACTCTCGCTCAACTACCGAAAGTCAGAAACTTTATTGCAAGCAAGCAAATCACTTTCGAGGCCTTTCTAAAGGCTATCCGTGTGTTGATTTATCAAACACGAGACTTCAAGCTTCCAGCTTGTAAGTTACTGATCTCTTTGGTGATCTTTCTCTTCCGAGGAAGTTCACAGCAGCTCTTGTGCCAGCCAGCACTTGAGTTATTACGGGCTTTTTGCCGTATTGAGAAGACACGTTCTTGGGAGAACTAAACACCCACGCAGTCAGCTAAGGAGGTTGAAGTGACGTGCTCGCACTCCAACAGCTGATCAGAGTTGAAGAAGGACAAGGCCGGGAGCGGTTGATCTAGTGAACTGGTGGACGAGGCATTCACCAGCTAGAGATAGATCGTAGGACGCTTGTACCCGATTACTCTTAGTGAAATTTCCAGTGCTACGACTGGAGAGTGGACGTAGATCAGTTGATCGAACCACTATAAATCCTTTGTCTTTTATCAGCTTTCTGCATTTCATACTGATTTAAAACCCAGCACACAAGTGCTGGTGTATATCTGAAAACTGATATAACTGTGCAAACAAGGCTAAAAACATTCTAAGTCTTGAGCTATCAGCTGACGAGCCAGTCGCCAGTCAGCTGAGTACTCAGAGTGCCAGTTGACTTACCAGCTGACAAGGTCCCAGTCAGCTGAGTAACCAGCAGAGCGCAAGAAACGAATTAACACAGTTTCCGCTGCCAAGTTATACCCTGATAATCCGGGACCAATAAGTGGTATCAGAGCGGACGGTTCTTATAGACCGTTCGTATCTGAGTCGCTTAGGACCGTGATCCGCGTTTCCTTGTGCTCTCTATTTGTTTGTCTGTTTGATTAGCTCAGGTACATCAAGATGAATAATCCGAAGCTACTCGATTACAAGACGGTGAAGCATGATATATGGCGAAAGAGGTCGCTCATCTCTCTAAAGAGCATCCATCCAGAGATGAAAGATGTGCTGGAGACAGGGCCGATTGAGATAACCAAGATTCAGCACCAGCTAGGAGATCGTCCAGCAGCTGTGATCCCAAAGCCCCAAGACGAATGGAATGCTGAGGACAGGAAGCGGAATCAGTTGGATTCCATTGCTCACGAGTTAATCCTGGCTTCTCTTCCAGAGTCTCTGATGGAAGAAGCTCTCCAGTTTGACAATGCCAAGGGAGTATGGGATTATCTTGATAGTTTATGTCAAGAAACTGATCAAATGAAACGCAACAAATTGCAGGTTGCGGTGGACAAGTATGAGTCCTTCCAGATGCTGCCTGGAGAAACCATCAAGGAGATGGAGGCGAGATTCAACGCCATCGTCAGCGAGCTAAAGTCCCTGGACAGGAAGTATTCAAATGAAGATCTTAATGCCAAGATCCTGTCCAAGATGCCCAAGGAGGACTGGTTCGTGAAGACCACAGCTCTGAAGGAGAAGGACCTGTCCAAGATGACTCCCAAGGAGTTATTTGCTCAGTTGCAGGCACACGAGTGGGACATCCAGATGGTGAACAAGAATGAGGCCATCCGGAACATCGGATCCCCCAGCATCAAAGCTCAAGACGAAGCTTACTTCGTCAAGAAAGACTTCAAGTGGAAGCACAAGAAGCCCTTCCATGCTGACAGACCTGCTGCCCAGTACAATCAGCCGAAAGAGATCCCAGTCACATCGGGATCTAACTCAAAAGACGGCGAGAGCTCTATCGCTGATCTGGAGCAATAGATGAAACGACTGGCTGTCCTTCTGGAGAAAGCCAAGTCAAAGCAGGGAGTATCTCTGAGCTCAACTGACAGAAAATTCGTCAAGAGAGCTCCCCGTGCTTGCTACCAGTGCCAATCCCCTGATCATTTAAAGTTTGAATGTCCACAGGTGGACAAAAATGAGCGGGAAAGGCTAAAGAAGCTCTTTGAAGAGCGCGCCTCCAAGGCCGTTGCCAAGGCTATGCTGACCAGGACTGAAGTACCTGACATACCCGACCATGATGATGGGGAGTATGAGTCAGACGAAGAGTCAGAAGAGGAAGCTCTACTGGCACTTATGGTAGCCTTCGGAGAAGAGTCAGCTGAAGGAAGTGCTGACAGTGAAGAGGCACTTGCTGCTGATGATCAGGTACAATCATCAGCTTCCCCAATGCATATCATGCCTTCTATCAGTTTAGACGATTCTGAGTCGCGTTGCTCCGACTCAGAAGCTGTCACGATAGACATTCTTCAAAAAGAATTTTTAAAATTTTATGAAATAAAGAATGTCTTGGCTGGCGAAAATGCTTCGCTGAAAGATAAAATTTCTGTTTTGACCAAGGAGATTGAAAAATCGAGGTCAGTCAGTGAAGAGCTAGCCACTTTGAAAAAGACTCACCTTGAGTTGCTCCAAAATTTTCAAATTACAAAAACTGAGCGAGATAATTTTCACGATCTCGTTCTGGAGCAAGAAAATAGAATAAATTTTCTAAATAAAGGCTCAAAAGACTTGGAAGCAGCTCTAAGTCATTGGAGAAAGCCTTCTGATAAGTCCGGGTTGGGATTTACAAAAGATTTGAGCATAAATCAGCCCGAACTAATCGGTACTGGTAAGGGTAAGGACAAACTGGTAAATGCATCAGCACCAGCTGGTAATACCAGTCAGTCCCGTGTGGCTGATCAGCGTAGGAACCATAAGTCCAGATACATAGGTGAGTCATCAAGACAAAATCCTCAACTGGCAAGATCCTCTGCTGACAGGACGCCAGCATACCCTAGGACGCAGACTAAGCCGAAATATTCTAAGGCAAGGAAGTCAGCGTCAGCTGCCAGTGGAATCCGACAGCCAGCACCAGCTGTCCAAAGATTCCACGCCCAACCTTACAAGTATGCCAGTTGCCAGCATGCTTACAAGGGATCCAACTCTCAGCGGAATACTGAGAGAAGGATATTTCCCGATAGGAGGAACACCTATCGGAGGCCTGAGCCCAATCAAAACCTTTTCTCAAGGGCTGGGAAGGCTAATCATCGTGGTCCACAATTCCAGAGACCACCAAGACAACACAAGCGGTCGGAAAGAAGTTTCCGACACCCTCAGAGGAAGAATACTTCCAGAGGAACCGCACACACAGCCACACCTTCCAAAAGCAAATCCATGCATTATTTTAAAAGGAAGGGAAAGGCCACAGGTGATGTCAGCAAGGGTAACACCAAGCTGAAGATCACACAAGTCTGGATTCCGAAAGGAATGATCCAGAGATCTAACCCTGCAGGACCCGCTGATGATCGGGGACCTAAATGATTCTATTTTTCTTGCAGGAACTAGGTCATGCAAGTCAGCTTCAGAGGTCGAGCGAGTGGATCATTGATAGTGGTTGCTCTGCTCATATGACTGGTGAGGAGTTCCTGTTCTCAGAGCTCACCAAGATCAGAGGACCTCCTGTTATCTTTGGTGATAACTCCAAGGGCAGAGTTATCAGCAAGGGATGCATAGAAAAAGATGATGTCCGAATTGTGAACGTATCCCTTGTTACCAATCTGAAGCACAACCTCCTGAGCATCAGTCAGCTGTGCGACAATGGTTATACCATTGTGTTTGACAAATCAGGGTGCCAGATCAAGAATGAAGAGTCTGGCGAGACCAAGCTGAAAGGTGTCAGGAAAGGAGGTCTCTATGTTGTTGACTGGCAAAGCGGGAAGACTGATACATGCTTTGTAGCCACCAGTTCCATGGAAACTAACTGGCTGTGGCACAAAAGGTTAAGTCATCTGAACTTCAAAACTATTAATTACCTAACCAAGCATGATCTTGTAGATGGTCTTCCCAAGGGCGGGTTCAAGAAGGAAGGAATTTGCAAGGCTTGCCAGCAAGGCAAACAAACTAAGAAGTCCTTCAAGAACCAGTCGCCAGTCTGCCCCAGTACCAGTCAGGTACTCGAGATGTTACACATGGACCTGTTTGGACCAATAACACCGCAAACCATTGGAGGAAGACGATATTCGCTGGTGGTAGTCGATGACTACTCGCGCTATACATGGGTAAAGCTTCTCAGAACCAAGGATGAGGTGAAGATCATTCTTCCAGAGTTGATCATCCAAGCTCAGAAACAGAGAGAAGCTGTGGTAAAGCGAATTCGTTCGGACAATGGGACTGAATTCTGCAACGGTCCGCTGATGGATTTTTGCGCGGAAGCCGGTATCAAGCATGAGAGATCTACACCAAGGCAACCGCAGCAGAATGGACTGGCAGAACGTAGGAACAGGACGCTGAAAGAAGCGGTCCGGTCCATGCTGGCTGAGTCCGGCTTGGGACAGAGTTTCTGGGGAGAAGCGTTGGTGACTGCCTGCTACACTCAGAATAGAAGCGGGATCAACGACAGACTCCAGAAAACTCCCTACGAAGTGTATTTTGGTCGTAAGCCTTCTATAGCTCATCTTCGTGCATTCGGTTCACCATGTTATATCCATAATAACGGGAAGTCGAAGTTAAATGCTTTCTCGCCTAAGGCTGATGAGGGTGTGTTTGTCGGATATGGACATCCCTCTCACAAGGGCTATAGAGTATTTAACAAGGCTACCCAGCTTGTGGAAATAACATGCAATGTTGTTTTTGATGAAGCTACTTTAGTGCGCAGGACCTTACGCCAACTGGCTGAAGATGTTCCTGAGGTCGAGGATGTCAGCGACCAGTTGGGCAGGAATTCTTCCGATGCTCAACCAACTGGTTCGACTAGACCTGTGACTGGATCATCTTCACAACCAGTTCCCTCGGTTGCCCATCAGCAACCTGAGAGGGTCGGTGATGCAAATGACCTTGCTGAGACCTTACACTCAATCTCCCTGAGTGGATCTAGCAAAAATCAAGGGGGAATTCCGACTGGAATCTTTGAGCCAGAAGACAACGATAAACCAGCTGAAATGGAGATACCAGCTGATACTGTCAACGTTGGTGAAGGTTCGGGAAGTCAGACAGACAGTGGAGTTGAGGAAGATGTTCCGACTGGCGAAGGTCAACCACCAGTTGAAATTCCAGTTCTGACTGGTGAAGGTCAACTGCCAGTTGCAGTTCCAGCTCCGACTGGTGACAATGTGGAAGCACCAGTTATCAGGACAGAAGAACCTATTTCACAGCCAGCACCAGCAGTCGCTGGTCCTCCCAGATGGCTGAGGGATCACCCAACTGATGCTATTCTCGGTGATCCGGAAGGTTCAGTTAAGACTCGACACGGCAGTGCGCTCCTGAGTTGCTTTATTTCTCAAATGGAACCTACTTCCATAGGAGGTGCGCTAGAATCTGCTGATTGGATTAATGCCATGCAAGAGGAGCTTGCAGAATTCACTCGCAATAATGTTTGGGACTTGGTGGAGAGGCCATCACATCAGTCAGTGATTGGCACCAAGTGGGTTTTCAAGAACAAGCGAGATGAGAATGGCACCGTGGTCAGAAATAAAGCTCGTTTAGTTGCCAAAGGTTACAGGCAGTGTGAAGGGATCGATTTCGATGAGACCTTCGCACCAGTTGCCAGAATGGAGGCGATACGGCTGTTCCTTGCGTATGCAGCGTATCACGGCTTCACAGTATTCCAGATGGATGTGAAGAGCGCCTTCTTGAATGGCGAGCTAAAAGAGGAGGTTTATGTTGAGCAACCTCCAGGCTTTGAAGTTGGCACCAAGGTGTACAAGCTGAGAAAGGCCCTGTATGGATTGAAACAGGCGCCCAGGGCTTGGTACGAAACGCTGTCACAATTCCTTATCAGCAATGGATTTCGGAAAGGGAAGATTGATAGAACTCTCTTCCTTCTCAAGGATGGAGGTGACATGCTGATGGTGCAGATCTATGTTGATGACATCATATTCGGATCAAGGAATATTACTCTCTGCGAGAAGTTTTCTCAACTGATGCAGACATCATTTCAGATGAGCATGATGGGCAAGTTAACATACTTTCTCGGACTCCAGGTCCAGCAGTCAGCTGATGGAATTTTTATCAGCCAACGAAAGTATACGAAGGAGTTAATTCAGAAGTATTGCCCAGAGAAAACTAAGTCCCTCAGAATACCTATGAGCACCAGTTGTCAAATATTTCTTGATGAGCAAGGTGAATCAGTTGATCCTACCATCTACCGAGGAATCATTGGATCACTTCTCTATCTCACAGCCAGCAGACCCGACATCTCGTACTCAGTCGGAGTGTGTGCCAGATTTCAAGCCAATCCGAAAAAGTCACACATGGAAGCTGCAAAGAGGATAGTGAAATATCTGAAGGGGACTGAATCTCTTGGAATATGGTATCCCAGAAATGATGAGCTTACACTCATTGGATATTCAGATTCAGATTTTGCTGGATGCCGTATAGATCGAAAGAGTACCAGTGGTACGTGTCAGTTTCTAGGACACAAGCTTATCAGTTGGTTTAGCAAGAAGCAGCACTCAGTTGCTACATCTACCACTGAAGCTGAATATGTTGCCGCTGCCAGTTGCTGTGCTCAAATTATTTGGATCAAGCAACAACTGGAGGACTATGAAGTGGACACTGGCTGTGTTCCAATCTATTGCGACAACAACAGCGCTATGTGCATCACGAAGAATCCGGTTCACCATTCTAGAACCAAGCACATAGATATTCGACATCACTTCATACGTGATCATGTCGAGAAGAAGGATGTCAGCGTGGACTACATCAGAACTGAAGATCAATTGGCTGACATCTTCACCAAGCCACTACCAGAAGCAAGATTCAAGGAGTTGTGCATCAAACTCGGTCTTCTAGAGATTGATGCGAGCCCAAGTGTTGAGGAAGAATGAGTCCCAGCTCTCATTCTGTTCTTAGTCTTCAGGAGGATGCTGATTACGACTAAGTCCAAGCTCTTAGTTGTTTTCATTCCAGTGGCATCTCTAGCTCACTTATGGTTACTACTGGCGGAACTTATCCCTTAATTGTCCAAGGAAATGAGTCCCAGCTCTCATTTCAATTTGCCAGCATAAACCATCAGTTGAAGCGAAATTGGGTCCCAGCTCCCAATTTCAAGCGATGATAAGAAGTGGATTTCTTGAAGAGAAGATGACGCGGAATAAAATTGAGTCCAAGCTCTCAATTTTCTACGACTGACTCGGGTGCCAGTCGTAAGTACCGGTTGTCAACTGGTAAGGAGGCCATGCTGACAGGGGGAAGTATTCAACTGGCATATAACTGTTGACCAGTTATACTACTGATGACCAGTTGAGTCCCAGCTCTCAACTGACGATCTCTTGAGTTCCAAGAGTCTTGCCAGCTGCATCAGAAAAGGCGGGATTGTTCAAATCCGACTTGCGTGTACAGCCCTCAGAATTTAATGCGGCATTTAATGCCACATTTAATGCGCAGTCCGACGCTTGGTTGCCACCAATCGCTGCGTGCCACGTCAGCCTCACGGCGTAGCCCACGTCAGCACGACCGCGCACGTCGCACAGGGAACCGGGCCTGCTGATGACCGTCGATCCTCGCTTGCTGAGCATTGATTCTGGACGTCTGATCCTGCATGGGCCAAGTATAAATACCCGATCACTTCCTTCGGGTTAACCTTTATGTTTCCCTACTTTCAGAACCCTACCTTCAAAATTCTCTCATCTTCCCTTGAGATTTTCTGAAACTTAAATATTTCTGAAGTCATGGCATCATCTTCTCGACCTCCAGCTGATAACCCTCCATCTACACCTACATCATCCCAGCCTGGTTCACCAGCTCTACCCCTCGCTGAAGCCCATATGCCAACATATACTGGCATAGTGAAGATTGAAGATGTGGATTACACATATCCATTCGCCCGACTGGTTCAGTTGAACAGGCCGGCGACCAGGGGACAGCTCTCAAACGCGCAGGTCAGGGCTGCTCAGGTCCAGAAAGAGAAAATATTGAATGCGAAACTGGCCCTGAAAAATTACGGGGAGGAGCTAATGGAGATGATTGACCGAGAAGAGCTCCGACAGTACCTGACAGCGACACCCCAAACATTTCATCCACACATGGTAGCCGAGTTCTACGCTCGGGCCGTGATAGCTGACGACCGGAAGTCTTTCACCACTTCCATTTTTGGTCACCTGATCACCGTCACTGCGGAATACCTCGCCGATCTCTTCGGACTGCGGAATGAAGGAGAAGATGTGGCCACGTATCTTCAGGATGATACGGCGGAATTCCGAAGGAGGTGGGTGCAGTGGAAAAGGCCAGAAGTCACCGCCTTCCGGACTGGCATGAAGAAGTCCGAGATGGAGGAGTACTAGCAGATGGTGTGCGACATTGTAGTTCGCATGCTACAATGTGAAGTCGGCTCGTACGCCGAGTTGAGCCTGCGGAAGTTCTCCGTGATGTGTGCCCTGGTGGATGGGATTCAGGGCAACTGGGCCGAATTTTTCTTTGGCCGGTTGCTGGAGAATGTGGCGCGGAACGTCATCGTGCCAACGGAAGGGAGATTTGCCCACGCCGTATCCTTCGGGCTAAGGATCAGCCACATCCTGGAGATGGAGTTGGGTGATGGCGTGGACCAGGGGGAACAGCTGGTTGGTTCCGACTTCATACCAGCCACCAAGGCGAAGCTACCCCACCCAGATTACAAGAAGCCACGTAGGCTGAAAGGGAAGTCAGCAGTGGACCCTGCTGAGGTCGTTTTTGAGGAGGACTCAGAAGATCTGGGAGAGCAAGTACCAGCTGTAGCTCTCCCACTGACTGAGGAGGCAAGGGCAGAGCTGAAGAGGAAGCTGGAGACGGAGTCTCTTTTCGAAACTATGGAAGGCGCGGTGGCTGCGGCGACTGGTATCCACCCACGGGATGTACAACTGTTACCAGTCACCAAGAAGCCATCACACAAGAAGCCCAAGACCTCCCAGCACCAGCAGCCACCATCAGCTGTTGCTTATGACCCTGAGTCTGGGAAGATCTCCATCCCAGTCAAGAAGTCCGTCTTGGGACTGACTGAGGAGGAGACCCTCGAAAGGATGACTCGCAAGAGGAAGCGCATCCAGACCAGAGCTCAGAAGCTGGTGGAGCAGGCAAAGAAGGAGCAGCAAGCCTCCATAGTCAGGAAGAAGCAAGCCCAGGCAAGGCTGAAGGCCTTGGCCGACCAGCAGAAGAGAGAGGCGGAGCTGGCAGCCAGGGATGAGAGGTTTGCCAAAATCAAGGCCGAGACAGAGGCCAGGCGCCAGGCAGAGCTGGCAGAACAGATGAAACTGGCGGCCAAGGGCAAAGGAAAAGTGCTCAAAATCTCAAGTGCCGGCCGACCAGCACCAGCCCCACCAGGCGAGCTCCTTCCTGAAGAAACATTTGAACAACTGCTGGTGATGGGTGCTGACGAAGACATCATGTCTATCGTGGACCAGTACCAGGAGATAGAGGAAGCTACTGGTGGAGGTGAGGACGACCCACTGGCCGCGCAAGGGGGTGCCAGTGGAGGAGAAGAAGAGCGGGCGACCACCCCGGTACAACTGGCGAGCTTCTCGGATGTCAGTTCTAAATCCGAGGATGAAGAGGAACCAAGGGCTGAGGAGCCAGAGCAGGAGCCAGCTGCGGAGGTGGTTCATCACTCAATGGTGCAGAGGATGGAGCCAAGGGATCTGTTCCCAGACATTGATGATAAGGCTCATCATCCTGCCAGTCGCCCCCGATCCACAGATGCCTCGACATCATATTCTGGGCGACCAGCAGCATTCCCTACACCACCAGTTAGGCGTGCACGAACTGAGAGGCGCCCTTATATGCTCTGCATCCAAGAGCATCAACTGGTTGATGAGGATACCTTCCAGGCTCGAGTGACAGGGGTGCACCGGTGGGAGCAGCGCGGGGAGATGGCTTTTCATAATTCAAGAGTGCCAGAGCCATTTGCATTCAACATCATACCCTTCAGCGGACTCCCCCACCAGTCGATATATGCCTCCAGAATCTCTGACTGGTGCCTGCCCCTGCAGCCAGTGGAATATTATAATGCCACTCTCTATGAGTATGCTGAGAACATCACGGTGGAGGTGGAAAATGCCGTCAATGACGAGATGATATCCAGCTACCGTAGGCTCTGGAGGGTGGATCCGGAACTATGTCTGGAGTTCCGGAGGTGGTGGATTTTTGACAGATGCCAGCGCCTGCTGACTGTGGAGAAGCGGGCGGTTCTCTATGCCAGACTGGGTCTTGGCTACTGGAGAGCGGAGGAGGAGTGGGCTAATGCTTTCATGGGCACCGATCCTGAATGCCCCCAGCAGCTGTCTACAAGGAGGATCCAGCGACGCTTGCTGAAGATTGCAGAGTATAGGTAGCTGACTGGAAGCTCCGGCCTCCCGCCACAGAAAAAGGTCAAGTTACCTTTCCTCCAGTTCCGAGTCAGCAGTCGGGGGTACCAGCTGACGTACGCGCTCCGACGCCTCAAAGTGCTGGTTACCCTCCCAAGGATCCCTCCCTATCATGCTATCCTGTTCGACATGGCTGCCTGCGCCTTGCTGGTAGACCACATTGTGGAGGAGGATCCTTCTCGTGGTTTGTGGCTGACCCTTGCCGTCCCTCCTGTTCCTATTGTCTCGGGCGATCTCGTCCCTGATCATATGGACTGGCAAGTGGTGGATTTCACAGCCCCACCCATTTTTGAAGAAGTCCAGCCAGCTCCAGCTGCGGTGCCAGTAGAAGAGCCAGCAGCTGCTGTATCAGCCGAGGAGTCAGCCCCGATGGAAATATCAACTGCATCTGAACCAGCAGTGGCTCCTTCCGCAACTGATGTACCTTCCTCTTCCCTTGAAGTATCAGCACAGCCAATCTCCGAGATCCATCCCCCTGCGCAGCTTCTTGCAATCATTGATGCCAGGATGGACCAGCGCTTCACCAGCTTCCGAACAGAGATGACTCAACAAATGGAGTCATTTACCGCTGGAGTGTCCTCCTTTTTGGCGCGGATCCAAGAGGGGGAAAGTGCGCGAGCACGAGCTGAGGCTGAGAGAGCCCGTCTTGCTGAAGAGGAGAGGAGGATAGCTGCTGAGGAAAGGGAGAAGAGCAGACAAGATATGGCAGTGCTCACTGAGATCCTGAGGTCCTTAACCAGCAAAACTCAATCACCAGGATCATCTTCTCAGCCATAGTCTAGCTTCTTCATTTTGTTGTAAGTATTTATACCTCTAGACTAGTCAGTTTTCTATCCTGTACTTGTAACTGCAACATATTAATGGATTGATTACTGACAAGTTGATGACAATTCCTCATTGTCCAACAATTGTCTGAGTATTTACTTACCAGCTGAACTTACACTTCCAGTGTAATCAGCACCAGCACTCGTATCACACACTTTAAATCTTTTTTGCTCTGATCTCAATTCTCATATTTTAAACGAGCAATATCCCT
>JAPKLW010002292.1:82595-98463 GCA_026898455.1 Plectranthus barbatus | reverse complement strand
TCATTCCATTCCCTGATTCCGAAACCCACCAACCAAACACCCCCTAAACCTATCTTGTTGGCGGCCCAAATAGGTTGAACCCATACATCCTGGAGCCGAAATAGGACCAAAGTATTTACTATTTTTTTTTAACCTCTCCAAGCTATCCCATGTAAATATGACTTTTGCAGTCCTACCCATACAAATAAATAACCAAACCAAAATATTTTTTTGGAGTAGTATTGATGAGACTAGTGACTGCAAGATGAGTACACAAGGAGCAGTAAGCAGTATTTTCGTGAGTTTGAGCTGCAGAAGTGGAGCTCTATTGTTTTTGGCCAAGTAAGGATAGAGTTGCTACTTCACTTACAAAAGTGTTACACACTATTACAATTTAAGAGGTGAGAGGACACGTGGTTGAAGCTGATTGAAGAAGGTTTATATTTCTGTTATGAGCATTAGGGTTCAGATTAATCATCATCTTCAACTAGGGGTGTTCGTGGTCCGGTTGGTTGGTTTGGAAGCAAAATCTCGGTCAAATCAATAGATACAGTTTGAAAATTTTCCAAACCAAAGTAATTTATCGAAACCAAACCGGCCAAACCATATAAAAACAGTTTGGTCTGGCCAGTTTGAAACGGAATATGTTTCAACTTTCAACTTTCTACCATAATTTGTTGAAAATTAGGGTCTAAATGCAAATAAGTTGATTTTTATTATTTATTATTACTTATTTTAATGAAATTTTAATTTTTAAAATCTTATATTTATAATTTAATGTAAAACCAAAAGAAACACATAAGTCAATTGTATTAAAATTATAATCTTAAAATTCAAATGTAAAATTGAAAGAGACATATAAAATTATATTAACGAATTAACTATGTTGATACTTAATTTACCGTAAAAAATTATATGAAATAATAATATTTAATGTTAATACTTACTAGTTGATTTTTGATTAAAAATACTAAAACTAAAACTAGATTGTGTTGACCAAGAAATTTAAACATGAGTTAATTGTATAAAAAGTTGAAACTTATCTAATGAACCACAATTTATATTTATTAATTATAATATATTTAATATATATATACACATATAAATATGGCCGGTTTGAGCCACCAAACCATAACCAAACCAAATTTGATCGGTTTCAAAATTTTCAAACCATCGGTTTGAAAATTAAATTTCAAACCGACCAAATCAGCCAAATTAATCCGATTTGGCCAGTTTAACCGGTTTCGGCCAAACCAGGAACACCCCTATCTTCAACCCATTCTTCCACTTTTACGGGGAGAGAGAAAGAAGCGAGAGAGAGCAGCCATATCTGAGAGTTTTTAAGTGTATTTTTTCTGTGTTTTGAGAGATCTTGTACTTATGTAGGCCTATCATACTCCCATATCAATAACGAGATCGCTTAACCCTCCGTGGCGTAGGTTTTCGATACGAACCACGTTAATCCAGTGTTCGTGTGATTCTTGAGCTTGTTTCTGTGATTTCATGCTTGCATGTATTCCTTCATAACACGTGGCGCCGTCTGTGAGAACCGTTATCGGTGGCGAACGCAAATAGCTCATAGAGAGGATCTTGAGGTTATCCAAGAAGCTGTGGCTGTGCTTAAATCAGCCTCGACTGTAAGTCCTCATTCTTGTCTCTACTGCGTAGTGATTGTAAAGCTGTGGTAATATACTTGAAGAAATCATAGTCTTTTATTAGTTTAATACCGTGGATAGATCTTTGCCTCCAATATTGTTTGGTTTCAAGGAATTATATTTTCTCTGTGAAAGGGTTAATACATCTGTGCACCCTTATATCCTAGATAGCATGAAATCATAGTCTTTTATTAGTTTAATACCGTGGATGGATCTTTGCCTCCTATATTGTTTGGGTTTTGAAAATAAAAATAAAGTTTAAAGCAAATAAAAAGGAAAACACAGATTGTGAAGTACGAAAATGCGAATATGTAAGTTTGACACACGGTTGTCAAACTTACTCGCATTAACAGGTTAGTGTCAAACCTTATATGCTTACAACTTTGACTCTTCAATGTCAAAGTTCCGAATCTGTTTGTTACAACTAATTCCTACTTTTTAGGAAACTTATATTTATCCGTTTAATGACGTTTTTACTGGTCCTATTTATTAGGATTCGTATATATTATGCCTATTAATTATATCTTATGTATTATATAGTTTATATTATTATTATAAGTTGTTATTCTAGTTCCTAAATAATAGGGAGCACCTCTACATCTTTATCTAACCCCCAAGTGAGTTAGTGGGAGTTCACTTTTGGTGTATGAACATGTAAAGACGTGGAAGTAGACACGATCCATTACCAAGTAGTGGGAGAAGCGTTTGTGTGCTCCAAGTTCTATAAATACAAAACGAGGAAGACTAGAGAAGGTGCGGATCAGAGGTGAAACACATATACATACGAGCTCTAGGCTGAATCGTCTTTCCCAATCATTCTTCAAGCACACGAAGTCTGCGACCAAGGTGTGGAATCCATCTCCGGAGAGTGAATCCTACGGTGGAGGAGCATTTGGGTTGTATCGTGTGTTTCTTGTGTTTGATTGTTTTCGTAGGAATTTTACTAAGGAGTGAACTTAGGAAAATTTCTATCTTGTTTAGTATTTTGTTCTTCACTTGTAAAAACCTTGTTTTGAATAAGTGAAAACTATTTTGCCGTGAGGCTCTCGAGGGTTTATAATTTATAAACCTTCGAATATTTAATTCCGTTGTGTCAAACTCTTTAGCTTCCGCGTGTTTTAAAATACTCTGTTTTGCTTGTGTCAAACCTTTGTGTTTTACTATCTTTGACACCATTGGGTTAAACTCGGGCACTAAATTATATCACAGATCTAGGGTTGAACTTTTATCCTAGATAGTATGCAAATAAATAATCATTCATATTCATGCAATAGGTGAGATATCAGATAAGTGTTAAAAAAAATTTGGTCCGACAAATAATAACTAGATTACTAATAAGTGAGTTTCGCCTCTCGGTCTTAAGAACAACTATTAATCAATCTCATAAGATCAATAGATTTAAATCCCTACAATTTAGTACTTCTTGGTCCGACAGTACAGATCGCATCATGCATTCCTAATCCCACTATCAATATTCACATCTTGGTCCTTCTATCAATAACTAGACATCTAAATCAATCATCACCTCTCGGTCCTTCAATTAATTTAGAATTATAAAATGAAATAGGAATCACAAACCATCATCAATGAATTAATCAATCCCAAGCATGCATCCAAAACAATTGTACAAACCCTAGAATCTGCTAGGAAAATTAACTAAACATAATAAAATAAAAACACTTAATTAAATGGAAAGTAAATAGCATAAATAAAATAGGAACATGAATTCTAAAGTACATAAATAATTTTTTTTTAAAAAAACTAAAGACTAAAAAATACCAACATAAATTGAAGAGAAGAAGAGATATAGGGACTAAGGTCCACTGAATAAACTAATCTAGAGGGGTATTTATAGAGTTTGTGTGGGCTTTACATGGAGAAATTATACAAGGAATAAGATTAGATTTGATGTAAATCTTAATCTTAATATCATATTTTACATATATCTTCCTTATTGGGTCTTCAAGGCTTCCAAGTTGATGTTTATTTTTTATTTCAACCAAATTTCGCCCAAAAACTTGTAAAATCGCACTTCCCTACAAGAACTACTCCGTACGTATTTCATTCGTAATCCGGCATGTTGATCGACATGCAACCTCCATGTCGCCATAAATCACAAACTTCGATCACTTCTGAGCAGTCTTACGGTTTTGACTATAACTTCTACTCACGAACTCCAATTAACCTTATTCCAGTTGCATTGAAAAATCAATTCAAATATATTTCTATTGTCATGATCCATTAGCTCAAATCCCATGTGTGGAAAAAGTTGTGACTATTTCTTTGAACATCTACTGCTTTCGGCACGGGTTTTCAGTGAATTTGACCTCAAACCTGCAAAATCTTACCATGACAAGCATAAAACTACTCTAGATAGACTCACTGATAACTATAGAAGCAAATAATATTTTCACACCCTAAGGTGGTCGATCCCATAGGGACTGTGCAATGAACTATCCAAAGTACTAGCCACAATTTCTAAAACATAGAAGTTTGAGGGTTTTAGAAAACGGGTTTTGTTTTGAAAATTAAAGATGACAATGCAGAAAATAAAGGTTTTTAAAGCAATTAAAGAAAACACAGATCCTAGGGTTGATTATCTAATCATCAACATGCAAATATCTGTGGATTTAATTCGTTGGTCGGGCAATTTAAATCCTAGATTATTAATTAGTGACTATCTCCTCTCGGTCTCAAGAACACCAAATTAATCAATTTCATAATTATCTAATTATTCCTATGTAGGTTTCTTCCTTTTGAGACGGAAAACAAACACAATTAATTCTCTCTTCATGTTAATAATTTTCATCTCTCGATCTCAATTCACCTCTCGATCCTTCTTTTAATTTAGATTATAAAATTAAATCAGAGAATTAATTCATGTTTATCGAGTTGATATCAATTAACATGCATCAGAAAAGAAATCATAACCCTAGAAAACCTGTTAGGGTTCTAGCCACAAAACATGACTAGAATTAAAGCAAACATATTATTAATGAACTTACAAATAAAGAGGAACCTTGAATGTCTTGAAAAAACTCCAAAGCTCAATTATTCTAAGTGCAATAATGCTGAAAAGATAGATAAATTTCGTGCATAATAAGGTCCTATTGATAGAGGAGTGAAAAAGACCTAACTAAGTATTGGACTTGTTTCCTAGATATATATTATATGAAATCTATACTTCCTACAAGTTTCTCCTTTGAGCTTCCTCTGCTTCTGTTCTGTTCCATTAAAATGCAGGAGTTCTACAACACACATTAGCAGGGTTTAATGTTAAAACTAACACCAATATTTCTGTAGCCAGAATCATAATATACCAACAATTTTTTTTTATTTGTTGGGGCTTGTTTGATGCATAATTCTCGTGAATTTAGGTTGGTTGGATTTTTGTCTTATGAATCGTCGATTATTTTAATCTATGTTTTAGTGAGATTTTCAGATAAATTAAAAATATATATATTCACTTTAGTTAATTAATGGATATATTTCAAATGCGGATGATTTTTGTGACGAGTAGTCGGAAAGTGTGAATGTTAACAAATTCAAAGTGAAGATGATTTCATTCTCTCCCACAATAATTGGGTGGTTTTTTAAATTAAAAAAAAAAAAGAAGTACTACAGTCTACATAGATGCTGTATATATAAATTTGACTGTAGAAAAAGAATGACTTCATGCGGTGAATCATGTGCAGTTTGAATAGAACCCTATCTGTATTTCTTACAAATATCTATTTATATATTAAAGTAAAGTAATTTTTCCCATCAAAAAAAAATTATATTTTCTAAGTAATTTTTAAAATAAATTTAACTTTTATTCATTAAGTAATTTTGATAAAAAATTGTGGTTGGGTTGGAGTGATGTGGAAGTGAGAGAAACTAATAAAATATAATAAAAGTTGGGTGGTTGGGTGGTTGGGCCGGTTGCTGATAAACATAGTCTAAAGGAGAAATATTTATTTCTAAAAAAAAACCTTGGTGAACTGCTGAAAAAATTTCAAATGGCTGAATGCAAGACAATTGCTACTCCATTGGCTGCAAATGAAAAATTGAAGTTGGAGGATGGTGTGCTGAGAAAGTTGATGCAACATTATACCGAAGCTTAGTTGGATCCTTAATTTATCGAACTAATACCAGATCAGATATCATGTATGTTGTTAGTTTGATCTCAAAATTTATGCATTATCCTAGCAAGCTACATGATGCTGCAGCAAAGAGAATTATGTGCTATCTTCAAGAAACAAAGAAGTTTGAGATCAGGTATGTCAAAGAAGAAGATAGTGATCTCATTGGCTTTACTGACAATGATTGAGCTGGATCACATGATGATAGTACATCCGAATAGATTTTCTGTTTGAGCTCAAATATTGTTTCATGGTCATCAAAGAAGCAAGCTACAATTTCGCTCTCATCTGCTGAAGCAGAATATATTGCTCCCATTGATGTTGCTTGTGAAGTTGTGTGGTTAAGGAAAATCCTTGATGATGTTCAGCAAAAGTAAAGGAGCGAGACCACAATTTTCTGCGACAATATGTCGGTCATTGTGGCAAAAGGATAAATCAAACTTGAATTTGTTAGCACTTAGGAGCAACTTGCACACATACTCACTAAAGTTGTAGCATCTGACTCGCTTCGAAAATTTCGTGATCACTTTCGGATTACATATTAAGAAGGGATGTTGAAAGGTTAATATATATCCAAAAGTGACTTTCAAGCTACTTGGAAGATACATCATACATGAAGCTGGAGATTGATGAATGATCAAGTACATGAACTAATTGAATACATGCATTGTATTTAATATAATTAAAGTGTCTTTTTATTTATCCTCATGTAAATCTTATAAATAGGATTCATTTTCTATCATTTGTAATCAATTATTCACAAAATATCAAATTATTTTTGTTCCTCCAAATCACTTTAATAGAAAAATACCCAACAAATTCTACATACTATTTTCTAAGATATGGACTAATTTTTGTTTGCTCGTGTTATGATAACCATCATCATCATCAACATAGCCTTGATGATGAATGAAGCAGTTGCAGCGAATATTCCATCAAATTCTAGAGAAGGGCAGGCATAGATGGATTTTGGGTGGCCGTGTTGAGGAGATGAGCCTTCACCTGCAATCTTTCAAGCCAGGGATTTAGTTTAATTCCTTGGATATGTTTGCTTTTCCATATCTCAAATTCATCTCCTTTCGTGTGGCCTCCGTGGATTCATCCCAAAGCAGATATGTTTGTTATCCAAACTAACTTATCTCGATTTTTCCCACGATCTACTCACATCTTATTTGCCTAATTCAATCGCAAGTCTCACTGCATTGCAAGTGCTTGACTTTTCGGATAATCGCATTCGAGGTGTCATTCAACCTGAGATAGGAAGCTTATCCAACCTCATTCATCTCAATTTGTCTAGCAATTCACTAGCCGATGAACTGTCTCTTTCATTGGCAAGTGCTCGACATTTCTTCTAACATTTGGATTTATGGTGCCATTGTGTAAAGTTCCCATTTCTCCCTACAAAACCGGCTTGTAAGGAGAGGAGATCTCCACCATTATATAGTGGTATACTCCCAGGTCCATGGTCGATGTGGGACATTCAACACACCCCCTCACGCACAGCGTGGAGCTTTACGGGGATCCCATCATCAGGATACATCAAGTCCCATTATCGGGATAAATCGGAAGCCCCATCAGCGGGATACATCAAGTCCCATTATCGGAATAAATCAAAAGTCCCATCATCGGGATACATCAAGTCTCATTATCGGGATAAATCAAGTCCTATCATAGGATAAATTGGATCCCACATCGAATCGAACCTGGCTTTGATACCATGTAAAGATCCTCATTTCTCCCTACAAAACCGACTTGTAAGGAGAGGGGACCTCCACCATTATATAGTGGTATACACCCAGGTCCATGGCCGATGTGGGACATTCAACACATTCCGCCCGAGATCGGAAGTTTAACCAACTTAATTCATCTCAGTTTGTCCCATAATGGAATGGAGAGTGATCTGCCTGTTTCATTGGCAAATCTCAGTAAATTACAGGTGCTCGACATTTCTTATACCGAAAAGATTTATGGTGCCATTTCGCCTGCAATCGGAAGTCTAACCAACTTAACTTATCTCGATTTGTCCAACAACAAAATCGAGAGTGATCTGCCAGTTCATTGGCAAATCTTACTATAGAATTAGTTGGCCCAATTGTTGGGGCCCATTCATATTGTTTTCTTCCCAGCCCATTTTCCCTTTGCCCTATTCTCGTTCTGAATTAGGGATTCACTCTAATCCCCCCCTCAACACACACCCACGCCGCAAGAGAGAGAAGAGGGAGTGAGAGCAGCCCCTCCTTGGTGTGAGAAGCTGAAATCTCAAGCCTCCATTGTTCCGCCTTCGTGCTGCGTTGAACCCAAGTTGTTGCTACTTCTTGTTACCATCAGCCCTTCTTCTTGCGAGCGAAACTGTTGTATGGGGTGAGATAGAGTGACGAGAGAAGAGAGACAGAGGTTGGGAAGGGGTTCTCATTGTAGCCTGGGGCTACACCTTTGAGCTCGGTGAGGTGGACTGTAGATGATATAGAGGGGGCTTAGTCTGGGAGATCTAAGCCGAACGACTACGAACTCATCGTCGTTGCACCTCCACCGCAGCTGAGCCTACTGCCTCCGCACAGCCCGTCGTCTCTCCCTCTCGCCTGCTGCTGCACCGGCGTCGTGCTGCTTCTGTCCGGCTGCAGCTGATCATCGCCAACGAGCAGCTCCTCCATCACTTAGGTAAGTGTGCTGTCCCTGTTTCCTACACCATCTAGCGTCTTTGTTGTTGCTCTATAGGTTGTAGCAGCAACTTATTGAAGAGTGGGGCAGCAACTGTGTTGATTAAAGCTTGGAAGCTGCGAAGAATTTTTAAACTGACTACATCGCTTCGAGGACAACTATGGTCATGGGACCGCACCACTGTGAGGCGAGGATGAACCTCGGCGGCCCTCTCTGATCCCAACAGTGGTATCAGTCCCAGGTTGGGGAGAGGGAAGTTTTGCCGGGCATCCCCACTGTGGTTACGGCGTCCTAGTCGTCAGTGTTCCCAGGAACACGTGAGATAGGTCGGAAAACCCTCACCTAGGGTTTCCGCTCAGGTAAATTGGGTTAAATCTCTCAGCATTTAAATTCCTAGATCGGCCGACTGGCGCCGTAGGATTGGGACTTTGCTGCTGGTAGAAATCGCATGCTAGGGCTCTATGCTATGTGTTTATGGTTAACGCATAATTATTCGTAGTTGCTTCTGTTGTGCTACTTTTGAGCTACTTGCTGATTTCTGTTGTTGGTTTGCTACCGTACATCTTTTTGTCCTAATTGCGTAAGCTTGCTCTGTGTTTTCTGTGATTTTTTTTCACTTGTGAAAATTTGAAAACTTGAGCTATACTGTTTGGGACAGCTTGCTGTTCGGTTTGTTTGCCTTGTAGGTTCTCGTGGTAATTTTTTGATTTTGGTTATTTCTTGCTACTTGTTTCGTTTCATGTTGGTTGCTTGTTTTTCTGCTCGAGTCTGTCTATTTTAGGGTGATTTATTTGCTTATTTGTGTTAAGCATGGCATCCACTCCTGCATATAGCATGGCTCCATTTAATGGTAAAAATGACTTTAGCATTTGGAAGCAGAAAATGAAATGCATTTTAATCCAACAAAATGTGGTTGAGGCTATTGATGACTCCTATGAAGGAACTGAAACTGAAGTAAAGAAAAAGAAAATGAATCGTCTTGCTCTATCTGCCATTACTCTAAATTTGTCTGATTCTGTGTTAAGAAAAGTCGGTGTCATTGAATCTGCTAAGGAAATGTGGGATAAACTTGAAAAGTTATATACTGATACCTCATTGCCTGGAAAAATGTTTCTTCTTAAGCAGTTATTTAGATTCAAATTTGACTTGACTATGGACATGGATGAAAATCTTGATAGGTTCACTAAACTAGTACAAGATATAAAATTTGCTGGTGATAAACACATTGATGAATACAGTGCTTGTATTTTGCTGAATGCTATTCCTGATTCTTACTCTGATGTTCAATCTGCTATCTAGTATGCTAGAGATGATGTGACTTTAGATACTGTTGTTAATTGCTTAAAGAGTAAAGAAATGAATCTGAAGCACAATAAAGGGAACAAGTCTTATAATGAGAATGTGATGCATGTTAGGGGTAGATCATATAAGAGTTATGATCATAGGCAAGACAGTCCTGAATCGAGTGACAGAAGCAAGTCTAGGCCTAAGAGTAAAGGTAGGTCTAAATCCAGGTCAAAGAATTCTAGAAAATGCTTCAACTGTGGTGAATCTGGACATTTTGCGAAGAATTGCAAGAATCCTAAGAAAGGTAGCCGAAAAGAGCATGCTAATGTAGTGTCTGAAGACAAGAACTTAGGAGATGTTTATATGATGCATGATGTATCTGCTCACTCCTTTGTTAATATTGCATGTGATTCTTTCTGTGAATCTGAGTGGCTCGTGGATTCTGGTTGCAGCTATCATATGTCACCGTTTAAGGATATGTTTTCAAGTTATAATGAAGTTTCTGATGGGTATGTTTCTATGGCTAATGATAAGAAATGTCAAGTGGCTGGAATTGGTGATGTTCGCTGATAGCGCGTTTCGCAACGCGCTAAAGCTGCAAGTGTACAGACCACTGCAGAGGGCAAGTAATAATTTATCGATTCTCAAGGATTGCAGGATCGAAATATAACCAAGCACTGAAACATAGATACCGTACTACTATCTAGGTAAATCAGAAAAGGATTTGATTTTGTTGTAAACATAAAATAACCTTGCAATAGAAGATAGAAAATAATAAGGTAAATGGTTTTAAAGATTTATGAGAAGGCAGGATTCCAGGGTAATCCACTTTGCATAATAATCAAACAACGTTTCATGTAATTCAATCCCAAATTTAATTCCCAATGATGTGAGTTAATCTCATATACGTTATCAGGTGATCCTCTCGGACTCTAAACCATAACATGGAAATAAAAGATCAAAAGATTCCTCTCGGACATACAAAAGACTTTTACTCTTGATAAAACCTTTAGATTTCAAAAACCCTTTAAAGCTCAATTTCCTCTCGGACAATTGCCCTCTAAATCTAATTTATTGGCGTCTTAATTAATAACCTAGTCCTCTCGGATCAAAAACTATTAATTCAAATCACAATCAATGGCCAATATCTCATAATTCATGAAAGTATCAATAAATCAGAACATCAATGGAAAAGGAACATTAAATCACATAAATTGTTGAATGAATAAATACAAAGCTTCAAACCCTAGAATCCATGGGTGAACTTAGCCAATCATACTAAGTTCTAGAAAAACAAAGAGATGGAGAGTCACAAAAACAGAAAACATAGAAATCAAAAACCGTGGTCTTCAATCTTCAATTCCTGTCGTGCTCTTCAAGTTCCCTTGTTTTCGCCCTCAATTCTATACTCTCCAGTTGAAAAAGTGATTAAAGGAACCTTATTTTCGTTCCGGGAAGTCCTATTTATAGTTGAGGCCTTTAAAATCTCCAAAAGATATGGTTTTTGGGCTTCAGATTCGCCAGATTTCGTCAAAACGGGACACAGACGGCGACCTGAGAAGCGCGATCGGCGACCGTCGGTTATGCAACCAGGTCGCCGATCTTGTACCGTGAGAATCTTGTGAAAATTGCAGAACCGGTGACCCGTCCACATAATCGGCGATCGCACGATGTGTCATCCGGGTCGCCGATTTTGCACCGTGCAGAATTTCTTCAAAAATCACAACCGGCGACCCATCTACATGACCGGCGATCGCCGGTTGTGTCATTTGGGTCGCCGATTTTGCCTCAAACGGGTTTTCGGCGTGCTCTTTTGTATTTTCTGACTCCCTCTCCTTCCCGGTACAAGCTACCATCAGTCGGCTTTTCGAAAATTTTGTCAACCCTTGTAAACAACCCGACTGTGCGTGAAATCTGCATAAACAACCACAAACCAGACCAAACGTAATATTTTCTAAAAGAATATGAATAATGCATGAAAACACTACGTAACAATCTAATCTAAGGCCAAAAGTGAGCAAATCCACATCAGCAAGGTGCACAAAATGAGTGTTTATCATTCGCTTAAAATTTGACTGTGGTTCTATCTATGTCATGAAAAATGTTAGACATGTACCTGACTTGAATTATAACTTGATGTCTTGTGCTGTCCTTGAGGAAGAGGGTCTTGAAGGGAAATGGGGTAAGAGAATTATGAAAATCATGAAGGGTTCTTTGGTTGTTTTCAAAGCTGTTAAAAAGCATAATCTGTATGTTTGTTCTGCTAAGCATGTTAAGCATGAGTCTGCTAATGCTGTGAACAATGACATGACATCTTTGTGGCATCATCGATTAGGGCATATGAGTAATAAAGGCATGAGCATATTGCATAAATCTGGTGCATTTGGTGCCGATCATGTGTCTGAGTTGCCTTTCTGTGATGCATGTGTGCTTGGAAAACAACATAAAGTTAATTTCCCCATCTCTTCATCTCCAAATGCATCTACTTGCTCCAATGTGCTTGAATACATTCATGCTGATGTGTGGGGTCCTGCAAGTACACCTACACAAGGTAGAAACAGGTACTTTCTATCTGTGATAGATGATTATTCCAGGAAAGTTTGGGTTTTCCTGATGAAGAATAAGTCTGATGTGTTTGATAAGTTCAGCAATTGGAAAACTTTAATTGAAAATCAGACTGGTAAAAAGATTGGGACACTTAGGACAGATAATGGTCTTGAATTTTGCAATACCCTTCTTGATGATTTATGTGCTAAATCTGGTATTAGGAGGCATAGGACAGTTCCCTATACACCTCAACAGAATGGGATTGCATAGAGAATGAATAGGACCTTGTTAGAAAGAGTTAGGAGTATGATGATTCCTTCTGGCCTTTCTAAGAGTTTTTGGGGGGAAGCCTTAGTGACTGCTGCCTATCTAATCAATAGGTCCCCATCTGTGCCTTTAGGTGGTAAGTGTCCTGAATCAGTGTTTTCCAATAAGCAGGTAGATTTAAAGAACTTAAGAGTATTTGGGTGCGCAGCTTATGTACACCAAAAGGGAGACAAACTTGAGCCTAGGTCTAAGAAGTGTATCTTCCTTGGTTACCCAGAGGGGGTAAAGGGCTACAGGTTGTGGGATAGAAGTGAGCGGGGGTTCAAAACCATAGTTAACAGGGATGTTGTTTTTAATGAACTTGATTTTTCTTGCTTGTCCACTTCTTCTGATACTGCTCCTTTTGAGGTGGAGCAATCCCCTACTCTTCATGATTCTTTTGTGTCTGCTATTCATGCTGAACATAATGTTGTTAATGAGCATGATTATGAGGGTCATTTGCATGATGAACATGAAAATAATGTTGATTTAAATGTTGCAAATGCTGATATACCTGGTGAAAATGTTGATGAACATGCTGAAAATCGTGATGAACATGCTGAGAACAATGAACATGCTGATAATAATGACTTGCATGATTATTTGCTGACTAGGGATAGAGTTCGAAGAACTATTAGGAAGCCTATTAGGTTTAATGATGATAACCTGATTGCTTTTGCTCTTCATGTGTTTGAATCTCTAGATGGTAATGAGCCTAAAAGCTACAATGATGCTATGAATTCTAAGCATGCTGCTAAGTGGTTAATTGCTATGAAAAGTGAGATTCGGTCCCTGCATGTTAATCAAACTTGGATTTTAGTCCCTAAACCTGCTAATTGTTCTGTAGTTGACTGTAAGTGGCTCTTTAAAGTCAAAAATGAAAATGAACAAGTTAGGTTTAAAGCAAGATTAGTTGCTAAGGGATTTACTCAAAAAGAGGGGGTAGATTACACAGAAATTTTTGCTCCAGTTGTTAAGTTCACTACTGTTAGAATTATGTTAGCCTTAGTTGCTCATCATAATTGGGAGTTAAAACAAATGGATGTAACTACTGCTTTCTTACATGGAGATTTAGATAGAGATATCTATATGAGACAGCCTGAAGGGTTTATTGATTCGAACAAGCCTGACCATGTGTGTTTGTTGAAAAAGGCTTTGTATGGCCTAAAGCAATCCCCTAGGCAGTGGAACTTGAAATTTGATAAATGCATGCTATCTTTAGGTTTCAAAAGAAGTGCTTTTGATCATTGTCTATATTACAAAGATACTGTATCTATACCTGTGTTCCTGCTCATATATGTTGATGATATGCTCTTGATCAGTCCATGTGTGAAATTCATTAAGCATGTCCAAAATTGTTTGAGCCAAAACTTTGACATGAAAGACCTCGGTGATGCAAAAAGAATCCTTGGCATGAATATAATTAGAGAAAGAGAGAAATATGTTCTTGTACTTAATCAAATTTCCTATGTGGATAAAATCTTGAGTAAATTCTCTATGTCTAATGCTAAGTGTGTGAATGTGCCTCTTGCTTCTCATTTTGTGTTAAGTAAGGATCAGTCTCCTAAGACCGATTCTGAAATTGTTGAGATGTCTAATGTGCCTTATTCGAATGCCATTGAATCTGTGATGTACTTGATGGTTAGCACTAGGCCAGATATTGCATATTTCGTGAGTTGTCTAAGTAGATACATGTCGAATCCAGGTATGCCTCATTGGGAAGCCCTCAAATGGCTTCTCAGATTCCTTAAATACTCTGTGAATTATGGTTTGACTTTCTCTAAGTGTGCTGAAGGTGCTAAACTTGTTGGTTATGTTGATTCCAATTATGCAAATGATAGAGATAATAGGAAGTCCACTACCTCCTATGTGTTTACCTTTTGTGGTGCATGCATAAGTTGGAAATCTCAACTTCAGCCTATAGTAGCTTTGTCAACCACAGAGTCTGAGTATGTTGCAATCATTGAAGCTATTAAGGAAGCTATTTGGTTAAAAGGTGTATTGCATGAAATTGGACAATAAGATAAGGAAGTGGTCTTATTTTCTGATAGTCAATCTGCTATACAACTATGTAAGAACTCTGTGTTCCATGATAGGACCAAGCATATAGACGTTCGATTTCACTTTATTAGGGACATAGTTGAAAAGGGGATTGTCTTGCTTGAGAAAATACCAACAGAGTTTAATCCTGCTGACATGGGCACAAAATGTCTTCCTGCTGAAAAACTTTTGTCCTGTCAGAGGATTCTCCAATTTGATTTTGGTTAAACTCCTTATCTATGTTTGTCGTTTTGAGCCTGCGATTTGTCTCTTTTGCAGGTTCAACTTTGCTTGGTTGTTGTACACCTTGTGTGGTGTCTTGATGTTGTTTGAGTTAATTCTTTGTGAACTAACTTGTCCCTCCCGTTTGTTACTTGTGTGCAGGTATACAGGTGGGAGGCGTTGGCGATGATGAGATCCTATAGCCATTTTATCCCAGATTCACAGTCACCTCACCATTGGGCCAAAGGTGGAGAATGTTGAATTAGTTGGCCCAATTGTTGGGGCCCATTCATATTGTTTTCTTCCCAGCCCATTTTCCCTTTGCCCTATTCTCGTTCTGAATTAGGGATTCACTCTAATCCCCCCCTCAACACACACCCACGCCGCAAGAGAGAGAAGAGAGAGTGAGAGCAGCCCCTCCTTGGTGTGAGAAACTGAAATCTCAAGCCTCCATTGTTCCGCCTTCGTGCTGCGTTGAACCCAAGCTGTTGCTACTTCTTGTTACCATCAGCCCTTCTTCTTGCGAGCGAACCTGTTGTATGGGGTGAGATAGAGTGACGAGAGAAGAGAGACAGAGGTTGGGAAGGGGTTCTCATTGTAGCCTGGGGCTACACTTTTGAGCTCGGTGAGGTGGACTGTAGATGATATAGAGGGGGCTCAGTCTGGGAGATCTGAGCCGAACGACTACGAACTCTTCGTCGTTGCACCTCCGCCGCAACTGAGCCTGCTGCCTCCGCGCAGCCCGTCGTCTCTCCCTCTCGCCTGCTGCTGCACCGGCGTCGTGCTGCTTTTGTCCGGCTGCAGCTGATCGTCGCCAACGAGCAGCTCCTCCATCGCTTAGGTAAGTGTGCTGTCCCTGTTTCCTACACCATCTAACGTCTTTGTTGTTGCTCTACAGGTTGTAGCAGCAACTTGTTGAAGAGTGGGGCAGCAGCTGTGTTGATTAAAGCTTGGAAGCTGCGAAATTTTTTTAAAATGACTACATCGCTTCGAGGACAACTACGGTCATGGGACCGCACCACTGTGAGGCGAGGATGAACCTCGGCGGCC
>JAPKLW010002292.1:67225-77595 GCA_026898455.1 Plectranthus barbatus | reverse complement strand
TTTTCTCATTTAGCATGGGAAATCCTATTATCACCTAATCACTACCATATATATATATATATATATATATATATATATAGGGTAGTGATCAGGTGAGAATAGGAGTTACTATGAGAAATAAGAATAAATCTCGCGCGTCCATCTCATCAAATCGACGAACAGGATAACGCGGCATTTTTGCCCTAATATCCTGCAGTTTTAGCCTTTAATACAAACCTACCACATCCTGCAGTTTTCCTCGCTTTTACTTCAGTTTTGAATAAACACAAATTAAAAAAAAAAACTAAATGCAATAATATCAAATATCGAAATTTACACAACTGCTACACGGTTTCATTATTACGCTGTTTCATTACAACTTTTCAATACACTTTTCGAAAAAAACTCTTCACATTCAACCAAATTTCAATTCCTCTCTCAAATTTTCTTCAGACATTCGACGGTTTTATCTGGAATTCTACTCGCTTTCGCCAATTTCAAATAAATGAACCTGTAAGATGAAAAAATGAACAATGTTAACACTAAAGATGCACAATAATAAAGGAAAAATGAACATCTGCATAACACAATGTTTTTTTAAAACTATCAACACAATTTGGAATAAATGAACGTAAAAGATGAAAAAATGAACAATGTTAACACTGAAGATGCACGATACTAAAGCAAAAATGAAGATCTGAATAACAATTTTTTTTAAAAAACTATCAACACAATTTTGAATAAATGAACCTGTAAGATATAAAGATGCACAATGTTAACACAAAAGATGCACGATACTAAAGGAAAAATGAACATCTGAATACCACAATTTTTTTTAAAACTATATTCATGCACGAATCTATTACAAACAACGTCTAGAATTCAAAACCAAGATCAAATCATCTCCTAACATAAGAAAAAACAATAGAACCATGAAAACTATCGAAAATAAAAAATACAAAGTATTAAGCTTACCTTCAGATCGATCAGACATGTCCTGTTCAAACTACAGAACTCCAAAATCAAAAACAAAACTCCACAAAAGCCACAATTTCAAAGCCGACAGCAATCACGAACGCCAAATCCAGAAACAAAAAAAAAATCCGATCGAGAGAAGATATATTAATCGAATCGAACGAAGGAGGAATAAGATATCAGAACGCGCGAAATAAGGAATACAAAATCTAATTAAATATGGAAGTATATACCTTTTAAATATTAAAACTCCTAAAATTACAAAAATAACCTTAATGAATCAAAACTGCATGATAAATGAGGAAAACTGCACACGGAGTAAATTTGATCATGAGCGTTGATAGCACGAAATCAAAGGCTGAGATTTATTCTCATTTCTTATACTAAAAACTATTCTCATATGATCACTACTCTATATATATATATATATATATATATATATATATATATATATTTTATAAAATCTAGCGAAGGAAAATTCCATCGCAAAAAAAATAAAATAAAATAAAATATATTTTAACAACGGAAAAATTCCGAAGCTAAAAAATTAAAAAATAAAAAAATAAAAATTCTAACTACGGAAATATTCCGTCGCTAAACAAATAAAAAATCGCGACAGAATATCACGTTGCTAAACAAATAAAACATTCTAAATATTCTAGCAAAGAAATTTTTTTGTCGCTAAATAAATAAATAAACAAATTAAAATTCTAACTACGGAAGTATTCCGTCGCAAAATAAATAAAAAAATTAGAAAATAAATAAAAAAGGCTAGCGACGGAATATTCCATCGCTAAATAAATAAAACATTTTAAATATTCTAGCAACATAATTTTTCTGTCGCTAAGTAAATAAATAAACAGATAAAAATTCTAACTACAGAAATATTCCGTCGCTAAATAAATAAAATATTTTAAATATTCTAGTAACATAATTTTTCTATCGCTAAATAAATAAATAAACAAATAAAAATTCTAACTACGGAAATATTCCATCGCTAAATAATTAAAAAATCTAAAAAAAATTCTTACAAAATTTTTCATTTGCTAAAGATATAAAATAAATTAAAAAATACTAATGACAGAATTTTTCGTTGTTAAAATAGATTGTTAAAATATTTTAAGATGAAATTAAATTCGACATCATTATGTACAAATAATAAATTTATATATAACAAAATACTAACTTTTATAAGCACGATAATAGCTAGATACAAATATATATTTGATTAAATTTAGTTTGAATAGTGTAATAATTAATATATAGATAATAATAAATTAATAATAGCATAAATTAGATTGATATAACTTATAAATATTAAATATAACGTACTATTTAGAAAAGGATTTGTGGAAAAACTTGTAGATTGGGATAGAAATAAAATTATTAGAGTAGACTTTGAAGTCAATGATAATTGATCGCATGTCTTTTCATTCTTTTTTTTTTTTTTAAATTATAATTCAATTAATAGTTTAACACATTTTACTTCACACCACATATTCTTCTACTTTACTAAAAACACAAACTTAATTAATTATTACAAAAAGTAAAAAGTAGCTAAATCTTGATTTCTTATAATTGTAGGTGCATCCCTTCATTACAAAATTTGTTTATAAGACTGGAGTATATCATAAAGCAATCCGTATCAATATTTACAATTGATTTAGGATATTTAACATACTTTTTACGTACACAATGTAAAATTATATATATTTCATATTGCGGACGATTGTGTTATTAGAAACTCTCATAATTATAATTTGGGGTGACTTTGCTACCATATTAAGATATATTCTTCCTCATAAAATCAATTTATAAGGAGAGAAATGTCTCACCATTAACAAACCTCGATGAAACTTTATTTATATAAAATTTTCATATTGAATAACTAGAATGGACTGGTACAAAAAATTTAATATATGTAATAGCAAGTGATCAGTCATCACTATACTTTCTTATGATTCAATTAAACAATATTGATGAGAAAATATTTTTATTAAATTAAATTGTAGAAAATAAAATATAAGTAAAAATTAATAGAAATAATCGATTTGAAGTAAGTTGAGTCGTTTAGTGTCTTTCTCAAATCTGACTTGTTAATTTTTTGTTGAGCTTTTTTTTTAAATACTTTGAAGTTTACAAATTTGATCGAGCATTAACGAACTTCCTATTTTTAAATTATATTCAAACTATAAATTCTTTTTTTAAAGAATTTTTTTTTATTCTTAAAATAATATCATATTCATCTCAAGTTCCATTTTCTCATATAACAAAAAAAAATTAATCAGACTTGTCACTGTTATATAATGAAAATAATAATTTCACATTTCATATTTTAGCTAATGAGCTTATTCACGGACAACTCGTAGAATACTATCATAAGTTACGTTACGTTTATTTAATAAATTAATTGTTATCGAATCAAAATTTGAGTAGTCCGCAAATAATTTGATTTATTTATAGCCTAACTCCAAGTAGATTGTGAGATATGAATGATTCATCGAACCCCTTTTGGCTATAGCTAGGAATCTTTTGCGAGTTTTATCTTCAAATCTTTATTTCTACTTTAGATTTTCTATAATCTTTATTTGATCTCATTTATCAATCCTTCATTTACTTATTTTGTCGTAATAATCTAATTTTGCTGAAAATCCTATAAAATTAATCTTTTCCAAATATAAGAAATAGACTATAATTGTGATATAATTGTTACATGATTTATACTAATAAATTAGCTTTAAAATATAATTAAATAGATATATGTAAAAATCACAATTATCCGCAAGTATAGTTATCTCCTAAAAATCGATTTGATTTTGTAAGGATAAATTAATAGAACCTAATACTTTGAAATTATGCTGTGTTCTCTAATTTAGTGAAGTTACTCCGTTGTGATTTCTGGATGATTTTCGCATGCAAAATTATAGAATCTAACTAATGTGCAGATGATTCTACAAGTCAAGGCCTAGAAGAAATCTGGAGAAAATAATACGAACAAATTAAATGCCTCCTTCTGTACGTTCTTGGTCTTTTAGTCTATCTCTTACTCTTTTTTATTAATATTACGTGCCTCAACCTCAACTCATATCATACATCCTCACAAACACAAATGGAATATTTCAGGTTTGGTAGTGTTATGATCACCATCATCATCATCATCAACATATCCTTGATGATGATGATGATGAATGAAGCAGTTGCAGCGAATATTTCATCAAATTCCAGAGAATTGCAGGCATTGATGGATTTTGGGTGGCCTTATGTCAACTCAACTGCTGATCACTGCGAGTGGGAGGGCATTACTTGTGATGCTGCTGGCCGTGTTCAGGAGATTAGCCTCCACCAAAAATCATTCAACCCAGAAATTGAGTTTAATTCATTGGATATGTTTGCTTTTCCACATCTCGCTCGAATTCATCTCCCCGGGTGTGGCCTCAATGGATCTATCCCAGAGCAGATAGGTTTGTTATCCAAACTTACTTATCTCAATTTGTCCCGCAATCTACTCTCATCTTATTTGCCTCCTTCACTCGCAAATCTCACTGCATTACAAGTGCTTGACATTTCTAATAACTACTACATTTACGGTGACATTCCGGCTGAGATAGGAAGTTTGTACAACCTAGTTCATCTCAATTTGGCCCACAATCATTTCTACACTGATTTGCCTCTTTCACTCGCAAATTTCACTGAATTGCAAGTGCTTGACATTTCACATAATTACTTTTACGATGCCATTCCGCCTGAGATAGGAAACTTATCCAACCTAATTCATCTCGATTTGTCCCACAATCAACTCTACAATGTTCTGCCTCTTTCACTCCCAAATCTCACTGAATTGCAAATGCTTGACATTTCACATAATGACATTCAAGGTGTCATTCCCCCTGAGATAGGAAGCTTATCCAACCTCATTCATCTCAGTTTGTCACGTAATCAACTACACGGTGAACTGCCTCTTTCACTCGCAAATCTTACTGAATTGCAAGTGCTAGACATTTCACATAATGACATTCAAGGTGTCATTCCCCCTGAGATAGGAACCTTATCAAACCTCATTTATCTCAAATTGTTCCACAATCGAATCGACAGTCATCTGCCTTTTTCATTGGCAAATCTCTCTAAATTACAGGTGCTTGACATTTCTTCTAACAACATGATCTATGGTACAATTCCTTCTGAAATTGGAAACCTTAAGCACTTGATTTATCTTGATTTGAGCTACAATAACATTTACGGCTCTCTTCCCTCATCTATGAGTCTGTTAACAAGATTAGAATTCTTGAATTTGAGACATAATAACTTGGAAGGCTTTTTCGAGGCAGGTATAGAAAAGCTTCCTTCCATTGAAATGATAGACCTGAGTCGGAATTCAATCTCAGGTCACATACCTCTTCAGTTCGGAAATGTTAGTAATGCCAAGTCTCTCACAATTGATCTTTCTTCGAACTATCTCTCTGGTGGAGTCCCCATATCTGTTTCATATTTGAATGGAATCAATCTGGCCTTCAACAATTTAGAGGGCAAGATTCCACCAAGTGTCTGGCGTAAGTTTCCAAGTGACTCATTCCGCGGCAATCCCTACTTACTTCATCCAAAACATCGAAGTTATGCTAACATCATTTACCCAGTGGTGACAATATCAGGCTTTTTGTTGGTGGGATCGATTTTCTTGAGAGTCCTATTTATTTTCTGCAAAAGAGGAAAGAAAGTGGCATCATTCACGCCTGAATCTAAGCAAGAAGACATATTCAAGATATGGAACTACGACGGAAAGATGGTGTACGACGACATCATCCAAGCCACTGCAGACTTCGACCTCACTTACTGCATTGGAACTGGAGGATATGGGAGCGTTTACCGAGCCATATTACCCTGTGGAAGAGTTGTTGCTGTTAAAAAGCTTCACAGATTCGAAGGAGAAAATCCTAATTACGACATGTGTTTCAGGAATGAAGATAAGTTTCTATCTGAGATACGCCACCGGAATATAGTGAAACTCTTCGGGTATTGCCTTCACAAACGGAGCATGTTTATCATCTACGATTACATGGAAAGAGGAAGCCTGTTTAGTGTGCTGAGGGATGATGAGGAAGCCGTGGAGATGAACTGGATGAAGAGGGTGAATGTGGTGAAGGGCATCGCCAGAGCTCTGTCTTACCTGCATCACGATTGCTGCCCCCCTATTCTACACAGAGACATTTCCAGCAGCAACATACTCTTGAATTCAGATTACGAAGGCTGTGTATCTGATTTCGGCACTGCTAGATTGTTGGATCCCGATTCATCCAATCAGACCCTGCTTGTGGGAACTCATGGTTACATAGCACCAGGTGCATGATTTTTGCATTTATTTTCCACCTCTATCAATGAGTTTTCATGGCATATGTTTCTTGGTTAATGTGCAGAACTGGCGTACACCATGGTGGTCACAGAAAGATGTGATGTATACAGCTTCGGAGTGGTGGCCCTGGAAACCATGTTTGGACATCATCCGGGGGATTTCCTCCTGTCCTCAACACAACTTGCTGAAAATATGATGGTGCAACAACTCATGGACAGGAGGTTAGCATCTCCAGATGAAGATGTAAGAATGTCGAGGGAAGTGGTTCGTGTGGTCACAACTGCACTCAAATGCATACGTCCCGACCCAAAATTGCGTCCGTGGATGAAGGAGATATCTCAGGAACTTTCCGGTTGCACACCGTCGTTACCAATGCCATTTCGGTCCATATCACTGCAGCAACTCATGCATTCGGATTGAGCTTGCAAGTTTGTACAGTAGAAGCACGATGGATCTTTAATGATTGTGAGATTAAACTGCCATTTAAACAGTTTCATGTATGATAGTCGATTGATATATTAGTGAATCACATGGCCTTGTGCTAGTTTCCCCTGTTTCAGTATATTTCCTTTTCTTTTTTCCCCTTTTTAAAGAGAAATTATTGAGGTTTTGATAAATCATCGTGATAATAAAACCTTGAAAACGAAGTCAAATCAAGTCCAAAAAATATGATTGATGATCGTAATGGTTTAGAGACCCTTGAAGATACTAAAAAAAGATTGAAAGTTGATGAAAAAGAATTCAAAAAGTGAATGATTGAAGTTCCTACAAAGACTCAAGAGGTGTATGGATATTCTATATCTCCAAATGGAAAGCTAAAGTCGTCCGACCTTTTGATTCGGCATGTCTCCCCCTCTTATATATGACAGTACTAGAAATATTTAATTACTTAATTAGATTTATACCTGCGCGTTGCGCAAATTAATATTATTCAAAATAATATACAAATAGTTTTATTCATAATATAAGTTGAATAATATTAATCATTTTATGGAATAATAACTTGTGTTTCTACTTTGTATAAATAACCACATAGAGAATTTTCATGTTTTAGTAAAGATATTATAATAGTTTGCTTAAAATATTATTAATTACATATTATACAAAAATCTATGAAAGATACAAAACTTCTCTAATAAACTTTCAACACATATTATTTATTCAGATTTATACTCTCAATAAAAATGTTTTGTGTAAAGTTTAATAATTTTAAAATTAAATCATTTTTTAATATAAATATGTGAAAATAGATTTTAAAAATAATATCGAATCATTTTATTTCTACATGCATACATTTTTCAACATATATAGATTGACATATTCTAATTATCAACTAATAATTGCACAAATGTAATTATTTTATTTAATATTTTTTTTTATTTCAACATGTACATGTTCTTCAAAAAATTTGGAGGGAAAAATCTGGAATTCCTTTATTATATTAATAGATTTACACTCGCACGTTGCGCGAATAAATATTCTTCGAAATAATATACAAATGATTTATTCAAAAATATCATAATATTATTTACTTTATTGAATAATAACTTATATTTCCATTGTATATAAATAAACACATATAATATTTCCATGTTTCAGCAAAGATATTATAGTAGTTTGATTAAAATAACAGAGTGCTCACAAATAATTATTTAACTTACAATATTTGTCTATAATTATAATTTGATATCTTACACCAAAAATTATGGTGTGATTTCTAAGTTTATTCATTTTACCAACTTAATGTCTAAGATTTATAAAATTATAATTATTAGGTTATTTTGTAAAATAAATAGATATTATGAATTAAAATGCTCTAATATCTCAAAATAATATGAATTTAAAATTAAAATAATAAAATAAGGATTATGATATTCAAACTACATTGCAAACATGTTATTTTATTTTTCATTTCAAATAACTTTTAGAAACTCTAAAGTTTATTTGCTAAATAATTCAATTTATGTAAAGTTTTAACAGTTTTAAAATTAATTAGTTTTGAATATTATTATATTAAATTAATTTTTTAATAAAAATAATTTCTAATATTTTTTTAAAAAAGAATCATATTATTTCGACATGCACATTTTCAATATATTATATAAATTAATATGTTCCAACTATTTAGTAATAATTATAAAAATAGTATTAGTTTACTTAGTATTTTTTATTTCAATATATGCACGTTTTTCAAAAATTTTGGAGGGAATTTTCTGGAACTCCTTTAATATAATATATAGATATAGATATAAATATAAATATAGATATCCGACCCAAATCAAAATCCCGGACCACTCCTGATAGCCCAATATCTATGAATACGTTCATCGAGCCGGCCCATTCTGTAGCCCAAAAGATAATTAAAATAATGTCATCTCAGAGCTCATAAATTTGAAGCTGCTTTTCCATAAAGACGCATCACATCCTCATTGGATTCCGTAAAAACGGACATCGGGGCTCAGACAAAGCTTAGCCATGTGAAAGATATGTTATGCAATCTTTTATGTAATCAACTCTATTGGAAACGAAAGTAAATCAGGATCAATTCAAGATACAAAATCAGAATTCAAAGAAGAAATAATCAATCACAAATCCTAGAATTGTGTTGATTTATTCTTTCTTTATTTACCTTCTTGAGTCTCTATAAAAGAGAGCTTACACTGTAATATTCATTCATTGAAAAATAAAATACAATCTCTATTTCTCTCTACTATGGCTCATATCCTATTTACTATCAAACTCAAATACCAACATGGTATCAGAGCAGGAGTTTAGTCATGGCTCTTGAGATCTATAGGTCATTTTTCCAAACCCAAGAACTCAGAAATAACTTCATCATCGTTCTATACCCTTCCCGTACCATTTACCTAGATCAAGGCAGATTTCCATCCCCCACAGCCTGGAGTAAACATGACAGAAACCAGTCAGACTCTATCATTTAAAATCCCTGATAACATTCATCTAGGTGAGAAACTAGATGGAAACAATTATGCAGTGTGGTCAAGACTTATGAAGATGGCCATTGGAGGCAGAGGGTGCCTCCCACATATCACAGGTAATCCGGAACCCCCTCAAGAAAAAGACTCGAAGTTCCCTCAATGGGAATAAATGGATCTCATCGTCTGTTCTTAGCTGTTACAAAATATGGAGAGTCAACTGACATCCAATTTTGTACATTATCAAAGTGCAAAGGCGATATGGAGTGCACTAGCAACCACGTATGGAAGCGGTTCCGACCCGTTCATCCTTTATGATCTGGAAATAAGAGCAAACAAAATCAGTCGGGGAGGAATGAAGTTGGAAGATTATTGGAATAATCTTCAAACATGCTGGATGAATATTGATCGAAGGGACAATAGCTCCGGCGAATATTGCGAGAAGTGCAGTGTTCATCATCAGAAAACCAAGAGCCAAAGACGGTTGTTTCAATTCCTCTCCGGTTTGGACCAGAAATTCGACCCAAATGGTGGGATAACAACCGTAAAAACACGACGACGGTGACGACGAAGGGAAAAGCCGCCGTCGGCGTGAGTATTCAAGAAGGAGAACACAGTGAAGAAATTGGATTTGGAGGAATTACCTGTGCGCTGGACAGAGGGAACGTCGACGGTGAGGGCGTGCCGGAGCGAGGATGGACCGATAGGGCGGCGCCGGCGGCGAGAGGTATTGATAAACACTCACTCTGTGCATTTTATTGATAGATTTATATTTAGATTATACTTCAAACTGAGCCATTACATGATGTTTTCATGCATTATTCCTATTCTTTAAGGAATTATTACGTTTGGTCTAGTTTGTGGTTGTTTATGCAGATTTCATGCACATTTGAGTTGTTTACAAGATTTGACCAAGTACCCGGCCAATCGATGCTAACTTGCATCGGAAAGAGGAAGAAGTGAGAAAAGACCGAACCCAAATATGTTTTAGGCCAAAATTCAATGGAAACCCGTCCTGAAAGAAGTTGATGTTCAAAGAAGCAGGGACAAATTCCTCCACACATGGAATTCAAGCTAATGGAGCATGGAAATAGATAGATATTCGAGTTAGCTTTCCAATGCAACTGGAATCAGGT
>JAPKLW010002292.1:53639-67215 GCA_026898455.1 Plectranthus barbatus | reverse complement strand
GTTTAGATAAACCAAATTCCTTATATGATTCGCCTAGATAGTAGTACGATATCTATGTTTTAGTGCTTAGTTGTGTTTCGAGCCTGCAGTCCTTGAGTTCGATAATTTATTACTTGCCCTCTGCAGTGGTCTGTACACTTGCAGTTTTAGCGCGTTGCGAAACGCGCTATCAGGTATCGGGATCAGTTGCAAAATCGATCCCAACCTAAACCCTAATCTCTATATATAACCCCAATTTACATTTCAGCCCTCCAAATATTAAAAATGCCAAAATATCCCCTTTTCCTAAATTACAATCTAGTCCATGTGCTTTGTTAAGTTCCAAATTAGACCCCCTGCTCATAATTATAAAAATAAACATTGGATTTTTGACTGTGGTGCGACAAACACGATGACTTTTGAAAAAAATGATTTCGTGTCAAATTCTGAACCCTTACTTACACATAATCAAACTGCCAATGGAAATATTACACCTGTTAGTGGAGCCAGAACTATACAACTTACCCCAAAAATCCACTTGTCCAACTGCCTCTATGTTCCAAGCTTATCCAATAAATTATTGTCTATCAGTCATCTTAATAAAGAACTAAACTGTACCTTACTCCTTCACCCTCATTTTTGTCTCTTGCAGGATATTCGGACGAAGGAGATTATTGGACGTGCCACTGAGCGGAAAGGCTTGTACTACGTTGATGAGATAGCTCCTTGAGGCACTGTATTGTTAGCACAAGGATCATCTGAACGAGAAGTGTGGTTATGGCACAGACGGTTAGGTCACCCATCTTCTGGTTATCTTAATACTCTTTTTCCGAAACTTGCTAAATTTAATGTTCAAAACTGTGAAACTTGTGTTTTGGCCAAAAGTCATAGGCAGTCGTTTCGTTCTAATAATACTCGTGTTGATTCTGTGTGTTCTCTTATACATGCTGATGTCTGAGGTCCCTCACCTATAACAAATAGTCATAAATATCGATATTTTCTGATATTTGTTGATGATTGCACAAGAACAACGTGGATTTATTTTTTAGAACACAAGTCCCATGTTCCAGAAAAATTTATCCATTTCTATACCATGGTCCACACACAATTTCACACTTCAATTCAAACCCTGAGAACTGATAATGGTGGGGAGTTTGTTAACCATACCTTGAAAACTTTCTGCCTACAAAAGGGTATCATCCATCAAACCTCCTGTCCGTATACTCCAGAACAAAATGGAGTTGCGGAAAGAAAGAATTGCATCATTCTCGAAATGACTCGTGCAATGATGATCGAGTCCCAAGTCCCAATACCTTTTTGGCCTGAAGCTGTTGCAACCTCTGTTTACCTCATAAACCGTCTTCCCACAAAAATCCTTAACCTTAAAACACCTCTCGATGTACTTGCCAGCTCCACCTCCATACCACCACCTCTCACTCTTCCACCGAAAATCTTTGGTTGTTCTGTATTTGTTCACATACCCAAATATGAAAGATCCAAACTATCTCCTTGTGCTGAAAAGTGTTTCTTTCTTGGATACGGGATAAACCAAAAGGGATACCGGTGTTATAATCCAAAAACACGCAAAATTGTCACAACCATTCAGTGTACCTTCCTTGAAACCGAATTCTTCTTCAGCCAACCTAGCAGTCAGGGGAAGAGTAGTATAGATATTCCAAAAAGGGGTGACTCTCTATGTTGGCTTCTTGATCGAGACTTCTCGGAAGATGATCCTCAGCCTGCTAACAACTCAGAGGTCTGTGTGCATGAGCTGAACTCAGAAATAGAAAATCAAGACGACACTCTATCAGTGCCACCTCCAACAACCGCCTCTCTGGTATCCTCTCCTCACTTGCAAACTCAACCTGAGCCTGCCGAACCTATCTCTCAAAGCTATGTGCTGCCCCCTAGGGTCAACAGAGGCATACCTCCCCGGCGATACTCTCCTGAAAACTATGGAAATTCTCTATATTCTATTGGATCCTTAGCTCTATTAACACTATCTGACAATGCAAAGAAGTTCGAAAAAGCCTTATATGAAGAAGAGATTCCACACTCAGAAGAAGAAGCTCTTCAAAGCCAGAATTGGAAGCAAACAATGGATAAGGAGATGGGAGCATTGGCTAGAAATAACACGTATGAAAAATGTCAACTACCAGTTGGGAAGGAACCCATTGGGTGTAGATGGGTCTTCACAATCAAAAGAAGACCGGACGACTCAATCGAAAGATACAAAGCTCGTCTCGTCACCAAGGGATACACCCAGACTTATGACATTGATTATGCCGAAACTTTCTCTCCAGTTGAAAAACTAAATACTGTTCGTGTTTTACTAACTGTTGCAGTCAACAAGGATTGGCCCTTGCATCAATTTGACGTGACTAATGCCTTTCTTCATGGTCAGTTAAAGGAAGAAGTTTACATGGAGCCTCCTCCCTGATATGGTCGAGGATTTAAACAAGGAGAGGTATGCAGATTAAAGAAGACTCTCTATGGGTTGAAACAGTCACATAGAGAGCTTGGTTAGGGAGGTTTACCATGGTGATGAAAAAACTAGGATATCTCCAAAGCAACTCAGATCACACCTTGTTCATAAAAAGGCGAGGAAAATATCTGACTTGTCTTATCATTTATGTTGATGACATGATTTTGACAGGGGATGACATAAAAGAAATTGAAGAGTTGAAGAAGAACTTGTTCAAAGAATTCGAAATGAAAAACTTGGGGAATCTCAAATATTTCCTGGGAATCGAGGTGTTGCGGTCAAAAGGCGGTATCTTCATCAATCAGAAGAAGTATACTCTAGACCTCCTTGCCGAAACTGGAATGGTTGACTGTAAGCCTGCAAATACTCCAATTATTGTCAATCATGGTCTACAAATCCAAGAGGGAGGAGAAGATGCAGACAGGGGGAGATATCAACGACTAGTGGGGAAGCTCATCTATCTCTCTCACACCAGACCGGATATTGCCTATGCAATTAGTGTGGTTAGCCAGTTCATGCATCAACCACAATCGGAACATATGAAAGCCGTCATTCGGATTGTCAGATATCTAAAGGGAACTGTTGATTATGGCATTATGTTCAGGAAAACAGGGAAATTGGAGATTCAGGCCTACACAGATGCAGATTGGGCTGGGAATCCAAATGATAGAAAATCTACGGCAGGATACTTTGTCATGGTGGGAGAAAATCTCGTCTCTTGGAGAAGTAAGAAACAAAAGGTTGTAGCTCTTTAAAGTGCAGAGGCAGAGTTTCGAGGGATCAAAAGTGGTCTAACTGAAGTCTTGTGGTTAAGAAAACTCATGACTGAACTAGGTCTTTATTCGGGGAAAACTTGCAGATTACTCTGTGATAATAAGGCAGCCATTAGTATTTCTGAAAACCCAGTTCAACATGACAGAACTAAACATGTTGAAGTGGATAGACACTTCATCAAGGAGAAAATTGAGCAAGGTATTGTTGCGCTACCATATGTTCCGTCAAGAAATCAATTGACAGACATACTCACCAAAGTGGTTGATTCCAAGAGCTTAAGAGAGGTTTTGAGTTAGGTGCCGGGAACTCCGTCACATAACTTGAAGGGGGAGTGTTGGAAAGGAAAGTAAATCAGGATCAATTCAAGATACAAGGATCAATTCAAGATACAAAATCAGAATTCAAAGAAGAAATAATCAATCACAAATCCTAGAATCGGGTTGATTTATTCTTTCTTTATTTACCTTTTTGAGTCTCTATAAAAGAGAGCTTACATTGTAATATTCATCATTGAAAAATAAAATACAATCTCTATTTCTCTCTACTATGGCTCATATCCTATTTACTATCAAACTCAAATACCAACAAACTCGGCTTGCAATACCTACTATTATTGCGGAAGATTGATTCGATAAAGTATCTCCAACCGTCCATGGTGTCCACTAGGAACTCGACAGCATCTAGAGGAAGAATATGAGAACCTCTCAGAAAAGTGGCAATAATGCTTGACCACCTAGGCGACACCGCTAACCAGACAATTATGATTTATGCTCTAAATCTTAGGATAGTATCACACATTCAATGTATATATATCGTTATCTTGAGTAAATGAGGGAGATATCTGGAGTAAGAAAAGGGAAATTATCGAATGACACAAATGAAGTAGATTTCTGAATTTTTCATTTTTTTTTCTTTCCTTTCTCAACAACAATAGTAAAATGAACCATTGGAAGTACATTCTCGATAATCACAATAAGTTTTATACAATAAAATAAATTTATTGTTGGATCACATCAACACTAAATAATCATAAAATTGCATAATATTTTTTTTTACGTACGTATGTATGAAATGTATAAGTCATTATCATACAATGCAAGAAAAAGTGTATATAATGCATGATGACATTGCATTGTAATTCTTATATCGATTTTTATGGTAGAGTTAGAGAATTTCATGCTACAATATTATGCCTTTTAAGAACAGTTTCAAGTGTTTTACGAGAAATAAAGCATTGTTAATTAAGTGGTTTATACATAAAATCACTATTTTTGTTATTTTTATAAATTCCTTCCACCAAATATATGCAACACATGTTTCGTTTGAAATTATTTTTAATTTGATATATAATTCTGGAAATAGCTTATAAATCGAGTAAATTATGATCATTTAATGTTTTAATTATTTTAATTAGACTAGAGAGAGAAAAAAATTAGATATTATCCTTAAAGCTAAACAATGCATATTTTACTACATATAATATTGTTGGTTCCGGTTTTATAAGAGTAGAAATAATATGCACAACGACAATGAATTTATTTGTTCGGTAAGCTTGCACTTATCCAAGCTGAGGGTGACGTGTCTGCTTGGTTTGTCAAATTTATAGTTCAGGTGATTAAAGTCAAGTATGCTTAATGTCAGTATTTTGTATATACTACAACACTTTAGTGTTGAGTTTTAAACAAGAGTAAGCTGACAGTATAAAAGAAAGCAGTAAATAGGGGTGGCAATTCGTGCATGTCGGATTGTTATCGTGTCGATCCGATCATTAAGGCCTAATTCGTATCCAATCCGTTAAGAAGAATCTAACTCTGTATCCGTATTCGATCCATTAAGCTCAAATCCGTATCCACACGAATCTAATCTGTATCCGTTAAGGATCCGATAAGAATCCAATCCGGTTGATACTATAAAAATATGTTTCAATAAATACAATAAAAATTCAATAAAAATGCGATGAAGTAATAAAAAATATTCATATTTGGTTGTTCTAGTATTATGGTAGATGAATAAATAAAATTGCAACTTCCTTTAAAAATAAAATTCTCAATCAAACATCCCAAATATATAATAAGTCAACATAGAAAAATCTTAAATTCAAATACTAGATGACAAACCATTTGATTTCCAAAGACCCAATAATTCTTCACTTTAGTTGTCAACACTCCACCAACAAATTTGAAGGAGAAAATATTAATTAGAACTTTAAAATTTATAATAATTACCTTTCATCGATCATGATTGCATTGCAAATTCAAAATCTCACCAACTAGTTCATTAGTTGATACAGTTTTATTAAAGACTTAAAGTTGAGAACAAAAATAAATTAAATTATTAAGTTTATTATTGTTGAGGGTGATTTTTATGGATCAAGGCCTTGAGAACTTTTTAATATAAAGGGAATGAAAATGCGAGAAATAGCCAAATAAATTGAATTGATATATATTGAAAAATAAGATCAAACCGTAATTAGCGAGGGGTAAATCAATTGGATCTTGCCTCAATGAACTCCTTGATACACAAAGATATTAATGTTGAATTTTTTGTTTACACGATGAATTTCTTACTCTCCCCCAAAAAACTAGGTGCTGAAAATGATTTTCCTATCGATATTTATAGGCTAAGCTCGAACTTCTAACGTCCCATAAATCCTCGTCGGGCAATAGTAAATCCCCTCGATCTCCTGCATGCGTTTCTTGACGTTTTCCCAGGGAGCCCGTGATTATCATTTATTGTCTTTCCCGACCCTTAAGCAGTTCGCTTGTTACTCCTGTTATGTCTAACTTCCATCATAATATGCCTTTTGACCAAATAGGGCTCCTCTGGTACGGTCGGTTACCCCATCGGACTATTTTAAGGAGCCATCACGTACTTCGAACTGTATTTTTTTGGAGCGGACTAGTCCGTGGTCGCGAACTACTTCGATATCCTGCAAAAAAATATGGGCCTTAACTATTAGCCTCTTTTATATGGTTATCTCTTTGGACTGAACTATTGGGCCGTTTAACGACCCCCAACAATAGCCCCTTTGACTTAGTGAGGTGCTCTCTGGGAGCTCGATAAGTCGAATAATCAATTACTCGTGCAAATTTGTTGCTTTATAAATGGAATTCAATTTTCCCAGATGTTGGCTCTTCGAACTCTTCCAAAATTGTGAGCTTGGATTTCTTAGAAGAGCTTTAAGAGCGTCTTCGCGGCCCGAAGGATCAGCCTTGTTTAGCTAATGATCCTTCTTACTTACATAATTCCGTGAAATTATGGTAAGTACCATAGCTGCGGGCCCAAAAACCGTAGCTTTTTTAGAGAACAGTTCGGGTGCTGTCCGAAAAAATTACTAGCCATCTGGTTAGCCCCAGCGAGCTGCTATCGCTCTCTTGTCGGGGTCTTATGGGGGAGGTTCCAAACCTCTTCTTAATATGGAGAAATCCCCTTAATGAGTTTCGTAAAAGAGTTCATCTATGCGAACTGGAATTTTTCGAGCCCCTATTTTTGTACTATTTTCAAGTTTGCCGCCTTGAGCGGTGGCACTTGCGTAATTATCGCAAGGATTGGGGGTAATTGCGAACAACTGAACGGGTGCAAGTCTTTCAATCGTCGTTTTTGGAGACTTAATGATCACTTTTCCCAAGGCATTCTCTTTCCTCTCTCAATTCCTCTCTCCCTCGTGCGATTTCTGGCAACTGTATTTTCTGGCGATCAACTCTACGGTTACTGCAAATACCAGGTAATTCCTTGTCCCTATTCTTTCTCCTTGTTGGGGTTCTATTGAGGGGTAGCATTAGGGCTCCGGTTAGTTATTTTGCTTATTTTTTCTTCATCCTCTTTCTTTCTTCTTCCCTAGGTCACCGCTTCTTCAACCATGACTTCAAATCCTAATTCCGATAAACATGGAAGCCCCAGCACCAGGGATTTCAACCCGACTCCTCCTTTCACCCCTTCTCCCGAAAGGGATCCTAACGCCGCTGTCTCTCCTATTTTGGACTGGAGTCTTCTTCTCCAGGAACCAGTGAATACTCGGTCCGGCAAAAGAAAACTTATACTCGATTTCACCGAGGAATCTTCGTCCTCCTCTAATTCCAACGAGGACAATGCCTTGTCTAAGGTACTCCAGCAAATTGAGCGTTCAGTAGGCGCAGGCGAGACTAGCGGCTCCGGCCGCGAGATTGTGGAGGCTACTCTAGTGCCGGAGGTGGCCGGTGATTGGGTACTTCCTGAGGGATGAGAATCCCATCGAGTGTTAGGAGCAGTCTCTACAATCAATAGGGCGAAGATGATCGCCCTTGCAGACTCCATCCCGTGACATGACATCACCTACCTCGCTCCCAAACCCTATCGTTGATGCTTCGACCCCCTGTTGGTTTTACGCTACAGCCATGGAGAACGGAGTTGGCCTCCCAATCCATCCATTTTTCTGTGATGTTCTGGCCTCTTACAACATTTCCCCTTTCCAACTAGCCCCGAACAGTTGGTGTCATTTGGTGGGGGTTCTCTTAATGTGGATAGATCTCGGTTTAGGTCTTCCCACAGTCTGAGAATGACACTACATGTATAGGATGAACCAATGTGCTGGTAAGCATTATTATTACTTCACCCGTTTTGCGTCAGGGAGATCATCTTTGGTAAAAAAGCCATCGTCGAACTCCCCAAACTGGTGGACGTCCTTTTTCTACCTCAAACTTGACGAGGAGCACCCCGAATTCATCAGACATGGCGGAGTTTTGATCCGTGAGTCGCTGTCCTTCTTCCTGCTCCATGATTTATTCTAAATTTTGCTAACAATTTGCTTTTCTAGTTCCGTAGGTCGTGATTGCACCATCTTAACCGACGCAAAACAGGCTCGAGTGGACCGCGCTTACAACATGAGTGCCACCGACCGCAAGTGGCAATCTCTATAGTTTGGCCGGTTCATAACAGTCCACACCCTTCTAGACAATCAGGGCTAGCTCATCGAACTTCCTGAGAACATGCCCTGCTGCTGGGTCTCTGCAAAACAGGTCGCTCGGGCTCTTAATGAGAAGAAAAGGGCCCGAAGCGAGTCCAAATCCAAACACCGGGAGGAGAATCCTCCCAAAAGGACTCCAACCGATCCGTCACAACACCCTCCTCTCCCTCCTCCTATTAAACCACCTCCAGAGCAAAAGAAGGGGGAGTCTTCTCGCCCTACCACTCGCTCGGAGATCTCTCAGAAGGGACCCGAGCAAGAAAAAGAGAAGAGTGCCGAGCAGCACCACCGCCAGCGCTCCTGCAAGCAGGATGCTCAAAAAGACTCTGGGGCAAACCCGGAGAGGGCCCTGGCACGAACAACAATGATCGTGCCACCAAACACGAGAGTGGACTTCTTTTTAGTCCACTCTCGGAAGCTGCTGCTGGATCCCCCGACGCTGGATCTAGCGTCGGGATCAGTCTTCAACCGGCTAGTGCGATATGAGTATCGACAACTCGAGGTTCGCTTTATGATTTGAGCCTTCCATGTTTGTTTTTTAAGATCTCCCTTACCTCTTCTTCTTTTTAATCATCGATTTTATAGAGCATGGTGGAGTTCGACCTTATCCATCGTGAGCTCAGTGCCTTTGCTGACAAGTGCGCTGGTGAGATCCTTGAGCTCCAGAAAGAGGTGGAGTCGAGAAAGAAAAAATATGAAGAATTGGAGACGAAGCTCGATGAGGTCGAGGGGAACGCGGGGTCAAGGCTTGCAAAAATGAGGCATACGACTACAAAAAGAAGTACGCCCAGTCAACCACCGACATTGCCCTCATTTATAGGGACCTTCAGAAGAGAGGGGATCAACTCAAATCCCTCGATACTCGTATGCAAACTTTGAAAGAGTCCTACACGTCTGAGATGAAGGGCTATGAAGATCAGATCGAGTGCCTGAAGTCAGATGAAGGGCTCGATTTTGAGTCCTTGATCCTCTCGCCGCACTTCACCGAGACGTACGAGGTGAACAATTTTCACTTTTTTTCTCTCTTTTTTTATTTATTTCATTTAGAATACGATCTTACATAATATTTTGCTATCTGTTTTACAGACACTTGCTAAGCAAATAGAGAATGATCTCTGGGCTAGAATCGCCGAGCGATTCCCAAAGCTTGATTTAAGTGTCTTGGAAGTATCTCCTGAAGAGCCCCTTCAGGAGCGGTTTGATCAGCAGCCTCTGATTCCCTTCAGCCCGCAGGTCAAGTCTTCATCTGAGGGTCGAGATCAACAAGGTAGTGGTCCGCATGTCAAGTCTTCATCCGGACCGACGCCCAATGTTGATCCCAACATAAAAAATACATCTTGAACAACTTTTTATTTCGTAATTTGAACGATTTTTTTTGTTTTTTTGTAATTAATCATTTCCTCTGCGTTCGTATGAATTCCTATTTTGACCGTATAACTCGCGCGTGTTTTACACTTCCGTATATTGTTTGATTAGCACCTGTCTGGATAGAACAAGATCAGAGTGGGCGATGCCTTAGCATCGTCCCTCCAATGCTTAAGTTAGTAACCATTTGTATTGATTTAAAGAAAATTTAAAAGAGGATAGGAAGAAATTGGTTTATCTGGCGTAGAGGAAATTGGTTTATCTGCCTGCCGACTGCCTCCTTCTGTCCTGCCTGTCGATCGACAGGGGGTGTGTCGATCGACACGGCTGCATCCCCCCTGTCGGTCGCTTTTCTTCCTTGTCGACCTCTGCTGCTCTGCCCAACCTCTGTGTCGATCGACACAGGGTCTGTGTCGATCGAAACAGAGGTATCCTCTGCGGGAAATTCCTCTTCTTCAGCTCCAAAGTCATCCTCGGACATGCTAGGACCCTCGTACCTCGTACCGGACCTCAAGGAAATGGCATTGACCTGTTTGGCCTTCTCAGGATTGACTTCTGTGGTGCTGGGGAGCTGGCCTGGCTTGTGTTGATTGCTCATAGCAGTGGAAATCTGACTGAACTGTGCATCGAGCATCTGAAGGTGCTTCGTCATATGCTGCATGTGAGTGGACATGTTCTTCACCTCAGTTTCCACCTTGCCAAACCTATTGTCGGAGCTTTTGATGAACTTTTCAAGCGTCTCCTCCAGCACAGACTTCTTCTTCTCCACAATCTCTCCCCCGGCTCCAACACTGAATCCCGGTGGAGGATTCTCAGCTGCATAAGGGTTAGCATAAGAAAAACCAGGATGGTTCTTAGCACTGTAACCATACCCTTGATTGTTGGCTCGGTAGTTGTTGTTGTTGTAACCTCCATTGGCGTAATTCACTTCAGCGGTATTGGAGGTGCTCGAACTGCTTCCTTGGTAGATGTAGTCGGCCTCAATGGGAACAATGGCCATGTTGGGATCTGAAGTAGCTGCTACCGAAGCTCTACCGGCCTCCAACAGTTTGAACTCTTGTCGGAGCTTCTTCACTTCTGCCACCACATCAATTTCCGGAGTAGTGGTCACTGCTTTGACTGCTTTCTGCCTTTCAGTAGGCCATTGGTGACTGTTGAGGGCCATGTCTGCAAGAAGTTGCATCCCCTCTTCTCCACTTTTCTTCATGAGCAGTCCTCCAGCTGAAGCATCAACCAATTCTTTCAGATGAGGGGTTAATCCTTCATAAAAGTGGCATACCTGCATCTCAAGATCAATCCCATGGCCGGGGCACATCCTCAAAAGCTCTTTGTATCTCTTCCAAGCTTCATAGAGGGTCTCATCGTACTTCTGGCTGAAGTGAGTGATGTCGGACTTCCTCTTCATGATGACACTGGGCGGGAAGAAGTTGGTGAGGAACTCTGCCCGGAGTTGTGCCCATGTGGCAATTCTGCTCTTGTCCAATCCAGCAAACCAAGATCGGGCCTCATCCCTGAGAGAAAAAGAAAACAGCCGCATCCGGATGGTGTCTTGAGGCACTCCGTTCTGCTTGATTGTGTCGCACACCTCGATGAACTGACTGAGGTGGCCGTATGGATCCTCAATGGCCTTCCCTGCATACTGGTTCTGCTGGACCATCTGAATTAGGCCTGTCTTCAGCTCGAAGTTGTTGGCATCAATGCCAACCTGAAATCCCGGCTCCTCTCTCTGTGGCAGGAAGCGATCAAGTATGGATCTTTGGGGTACCACAATTCTCCTCTCATGGTTTCCTTCATTGGCCAGGGCTGCCAGTCTGGCAGCCTGCTCTGCTTGAACTGCTTGTGCTGCTTGGAGTTGATCCCTGAGTTGTCGGACCTCATTCATGAACTGTCTCTGCTCCTCGGGAGTCATGTTCTGGAATGGTGCTTCTGGTGGTTGCTCCATCTCTGGCTGTCTCTCCTTGTTCTTTCCTTTGCTTTTGTTTCTCCTACAGGTAGCTTCAATTTCTGAATCGAAGGCTTCAAGATTCTTCCCCCGAGCTCTTGTGTTCATGCACCTGAAGAGAAAACAGAAAACTGGGAATCAGTCTCTGTGTCGACCGACAGGGAGGCTGTCGATCGACACGGAAGCTGCCTCTGCGTCGATCGACAGAAGCTCTGTCGATCGAAACAGAAACAAAAATTTCACACACACGCACGCGAACAGAAATTAAAAAAAACTCAATCCAGAAAATATCAAAACAATCCAATAACAAGACAAAATCTGACTATCCCCGGCAACGGCGCCAATTTGATAACTTGTAAAATACAGCAGCAAATAAATTTATAATAACCCGAAGGCTAGTCGAACCCACAGGGATAGTGCGACGAAATCATCTCATGTACTGGCATAGTTTATCTATTCTTTGTTTGAGCAAATCCAAATTTGAATAGGGTTTTTGTTTTGGAATTACAGAAATAACTTTTGGAATAAAATTTAATAATAAAAAGCACAGATTCTAGGGAAATCAACCAATCCAATCCAACATGTATAAACAATCAATCCAAACCCAAAATAATCATTAAGGTGGGAAATCTGAAAAATTGGAATTAATTCCTTTGTTGGGCAATTAAAACCTAGATTACTAGAAAGTGAATTTTTCCTCTCGGTCTCAAGAACACAAACTAGTCAATCTCAATAAAGATACAGATTTGAAAACCCTACAACTAATTCTTCTTTTTGAGACAGAAAACAGTTGTATCAAAATTCTATTTTCCTATTATTAATTATCTCCTCTCGGTCTCAAATTAATAACTATAAACCTAATTCAATTTTCATCTCTCGATCCTTCAATTGAAAATAGATTTTAAAATCAAAACCATAGAATTTGAACCAATTAATTAGGGTTTGGAATTAATCGAATTAACACATGCCAAAAAGGATGGAGAAACCCTAGAACCTGTTAAGGGTTCTAGCCTAACATAATTGAAATAAACATTGCAAAAGATGTAAAGAAACTTACTTGAATCATTAAAACAATAGGAATCTTGAAGTACTTGAATCCAATTGCAACAATAAAATAAAGAGTACTAGAAATTAAAGTGTTTAATGCTGAAAAATAAAATAAAGGAGTGCTGAAAAACTGAATAAGAAGCTAAAGGGTGATGAATTTTCGAGCCTAATAAGTCATATTTATAGGGGGAGAAATTATATCTTCAAAAGGTAATGATTTGGGAAGGAAAAATCTCCAAACTGGGCCAAAAACTGCCTTTCCGGTGCGCCTGTCGACCGACTCAAATAATTTCGATCGACAGGATTCCTGTCGGTCGACAGAAATCCTGTCGCTCGACACAAGTTCTCTGGTCTGCGCAGTCTCACGGTTTTGGCCATAACTTTCGCTCCCGAACTCCGATTGACCCGATTCCAGTTGCGTTGGAAAGCTAACTCAAAGATCTTTCCATCCATGTGCTCCAATAGCTCAGATTCCATCTGTGGAAGAAGTCGTGACTGTTTCTTTGAACATCTGCTGCTTTCGGTACGGGTTTTCATTGGATTTGGCCTAAAACCTGCAAAATATTACCATGACAAGCATAATATCCCTATAAACACTTCATGCTCGATTATTAACTAAAAACTTAAGTAAATGCAATAAAACAATAAGAAAACAACGTGATAAGTGAGGCAAAATACGAGCTTATCAACCCCCCCAAACTTAAACACTTGATTGTCCTCAATCAACAAAAGAATGAACCAAAAGTTCAAGTAGAAGAGAAGTGCAATGCCTCACAAGATTCATCACAATCAAACTCGTAAATCCACAAAACATCAACACTTTGTAAGAATCAGAAAATCTGTAAACCATGGAAGACTCACAAGGGAAGTGTTTTCACTCATTCACTCAAGTGTTTAGGATAATATGAGATCACACAAGTCATGCAAATCAAGTTCTACCATAGGCTTGCAAATATTCTAAATCTCCACTGCAAACATGTGTACACAAGTCTAAGATCAGAAAGGACTTTATTCAAGGTTGTAATGTAGGCTTTTTAGTGAA
>JAPKLW010002292.1:20026-43639 GCA_026898455.1 Plectranthus barbatus | reverse complement strand
TTTACGATGTCACCCTCAACCAGAACTGCGGGTTTTAAGCCCCAATCCATTTAATTTCACTACCATGTCAGGAAGCTTTTGACACTAGAAATTAATAATTAGTGAAAACCTTAGACCAAGCCATCCTTACAAGAACAGGGATGCAATTCTTGCATTATATTCTAAGATGCTTCTAAGCGATTAACCACAAATTTAACTCCGGCCAAAAGAGACAGTTTAGCATGGCACGTAACCATACCGCACAGCCCTCAAAGCTTTTGTTATCTTTAATTTAAATCAATCCTAGAATACTTGTGAAAGAGGTCTACGCAAGCTACACTCGTAGACGTTTACGCAAAGCCCTCCCACTATTCACATGATTTAAATTGTTTGTCTAGAAATCCCAACAACTGTACCCATGCACCTCCGGGAACTAGCAAGCTACACTTACAACCTAGGACCGCTTTGTGGAGGTCTGTTGATTTTAATTAAAAAATCCGCTTAGTATTTTTCTTTTAAAAGGTTTCTTATTGCGCACACATAATTTCTTTTTGTCATTATATTTCCCAAATTTTTGCATGTAATAATACAAGCCCAAAAATTCCCAAAATATAATCCAACAAAAGAAATTAATCACATAAGCATGCTTGGAAAGCTGTAAATAATAAAAGCAGTAAAACATGCTTTTCCTATTATCTACACATGCTTAATTGCGCACATAAATAAATCACATATCATACGAGGACAATTAAGACAAACAAAAATTCCTCGTGGCCCCAAAATAAATAGAAAATAAAATCTATCTATTACAATTTGAATTTTGAATTAATTTGGATATATCCAAATCTTTTCAAATCTTTCCAAATCTTCAAGGGCCTCCAAATCTTCAACCACCAAATCTTTTGGATTTTTAGGCCTTAGTGATCTGATGTTTTGCCTTAACCCTAATGCAAACCCTAGGGTTTACACAGGATTGTACAAACCATCAAAACACGAGCCACCGCGACGGGACAGCAGCAGCCGACGACGACCGAAGCCGCCGACCGCCGCCGCCGCTAGCCCAGCCTCGCCGCCGGCCGCCACCAGCGCCCAGCGCCGCGCGCGCCCCGCGCCTGCGTCCATGTCGCGCGCGGCCCATCCTTGCGCCCAGCGCCGCACGCGAGCGTGCGCGCCCCATGTCGGCTCCGTCTTCGTTCTTCGTCCTCGACCCGTTCGTTTACATAATTTGAAAATTACAGAAAATTCTATTCTATTACAATTTTCAAATCTACACTAATCATGGATTTTCTCATGATTTTACAAAAAAAATTCAGCCCTACACGGATAAACCACCGCGGGCTGAATCAACGGGTTGCCACGAGGAACAAAAACCAACATCCACAATAAACAATAAATTCATACATGCATATTGAATTTAATTATGAACAACAGAGCCATAAATCAGAAACCTGGCTCTGATACCAATTGTAGGGTTTTCCCGTGAACCGAATCACCAAAACCAAACTGAACCGGATCGGATCTATGGATATTGCTCATAATACAAATTCACAAAACCCTAGCATGCTCCTATGAATTTAATACAAGAATTATGGATTAGGGTTTTACCGTTACTCCGTCAAGTCTGATCCGATCTTTTGCGTTTGAATTCCGAATCCAATTCAACCACGCAATATCAATTATCTGCGGAAACAGAAATTAGAACCCTAATTTCAAGATAATTAAAATCGAAAACAAAGAGGGAAAGAGAAGAAAATCTATTCTCCAGATTAGATCTTCAGATCTGTATCCCGGCGCTGTTCAGATCTACTACTGGTGAGGACTCCGTAGATCTGTGGCTTGAGCAGGACCTGAATTCGAGAATTCTCCTCCTTTTTCTTCTCCAGATCGGCGCCCCTCTCTCTCTGTCTAGGTTTAGTGTGTTTCAACTGTAATGAAGCAACTAGGGTTTCAGAGAGGGAGCTGTCTATTTATAGACCTAGGGTTGGAAACCCTAATGGGCCAATCTGGGCTCAATTCAACACACTTATTTGGGCCAGACCTGGGACCTAATGCAAATAATAAAGTGGGCCTCCAATTAATTAATTCCCATGTCCACAACCCAGGACACAATTAATTAATTAATATTAATTCCTTTTCACCACAGAATTAATACTGACCTACCCCTTTATTACCACGTTGTGAGAACGGGCTGCATTTATTGAGAATCCCCATATTTAAGGTTACCGGACATTCATTAATTAATCGGAGCCTCTGACAAAGCTCTACCTACAATTAATTAATATCTTATAATTCCTGAGTAGTACCACTCAAACCTTATCACTCGTGCCTGAACTTAATCAGCCTGCAGGACTTTGACACGATGAATGTTATTGAGCTCCTCAGGGAATGTCCCCATCCTATTACTCGAATATAGTTACCTAAGTTTAGTCTCAGGCGGTACTACATAAATCGCTGTTACCCAAGATGCGGATATACAAGCGCGCTGTGTTGGCTCTCCACCATGGCAAGTCAAAGCAACAGTCAACCCGTGCAAACCCCTGAACCTTTGTCAGTGTTTGGACTCAATCAATATAACGAGATCTTTTATTCGCTGATGTCAGACAGACGAATATATCTCACTGCGGTCCATCAATACGCCACCTCTGCGTACCAGCATGTCAAGTAACCAAGACAGACTACTTATTCCGACAATGCCGCAGCCATCCGGACAGACGTATCCTCATACGCTGTCTCGGCTGTGATCATGGTTTATGTCTCACTAGGTCAAGTGATCATACTGTCTTCTGCGATCTACTACACGCCGTATGATCGTCCCTATCGGTGAGACAAGAGGATACCATTGTTCATACATGTACGATTGTTAACAGATAGGAGAAATAAACCGTTGTATACACATTGTAATAAATGCTTTCAGTATACAAAACCCATTAGAGGTTTCATCATCTCATCTTCTTTCACCACTTAATCACTTTTTAGCCCAAAAACCTGCAAAAACTCACCATGGCAAGCATAACATCCTCTCTAATATACTTATGCACAAAAATAACTAAAACTAAGCATAATGTAACTAAATTAATGGAGAAAAATATAGATAAGAGAGTATAAAAATGAGCTTATCACGAGGATGTCCCGCAACTTTTCGAGCGGCGTGGCTGGGAACATTTTATTCAGCAATTTTGGCCTACTATCCGGCCACTAGTTCTGGAGTTCTTCGCTACACTTCACATCATCGAACCGCAATAGCCGCACCAGGTTGAGCCCAACGACATTCAATTCTAGCTGCGAGGGGTGCAGTACACTCTATCAAGCATCGAGTTGGACACCATATTTGGATACGAGCCGGGGGGTTTTTACCACCTGCCACCGGAGTTTTAGATCTCCGAGTTTTGGGCTAGCATTGACGCTGATGTTGATCCCGCACACTTCCACACCGGCCGTACAAAAGCCTCCTCCATCGACAACCTAGTCTTGCGATACATCCAGAAGTGCCTCGGGGTCTCGGTATTTGGACACAATGAGAGCGGGAAGGCACACTCCAGTGAGGTTTTCTGCCTTTGGGCTATGCTTGGCGGCACGCACATCAGTCTCGCTGCTTTTGTGATGGAAAATTGGAAAAGACAGATGATAGCAGTACCGGGAGACTTTTGGTGCGGCATCTTTGTGACCCCGATTACCACACATGTGGGGATTTCGGTCCATGTCTTCACACCGGTGGGTGGCTATCGGGCCTTGGCCATCAGCAACTTGGAGCAGTACTGGTTCATTGTTTATTATCGGGGAGAAACGTATCTATGTTTGTCCAATAGCGACCGGTTCCTTCTGCCAGCCCCGTAGCTTACTCACGTCACAGACCTCCAATTCCGTGAAAATTGGTTCATGCAGACTCAGGCACACATGGACCGAATTATATCTTCCAGAGCTAGTCCCCCACATCCCGACTTGTGCACCGATCGGGTATGCAACCCGATCAATGGTTGCTATCACGCGAGGAGGCAACTTTATTAGAGGAGTAGCAATGCTGGGAGCAGAGGCAGGATGCCGAGGAGCAGCCTCGAGATGAGTCTCCCCACTTCCGGACAGAGCAACACTTCAGCACGGGAGACTGGGATGGCACTTCTACTTCACACGCAGGTGCGGGTTCTTCTGCAGGTGCCCTTGATTGGGGGCAATTCTTTCACTTGATGCAGGAGCAGGCAGCTGCCGCAGCTCAGTTGGGAGACCAGTTGCGCCATGTTTATGAGAGCCACCGAGAGGTAGGAGGCCACTCTTCAGAGTGTCCAAACCACCCTACAAGGTGTCCAGACCCAGTAGCAGGAGCATACCACCGCGATTGGGCATCTGACCCAGCGGATGGAGGACATCTTCTCGGATGTTGAGCCCGTGCTTCGATACTCCCGGTGGCGGCAACGAGATTGGCCCGTGCGGAGATGGGATTGAGGTGCAGATTCCTTTCCTACGAGCTGACTGTCAAATTTATTATCTCCTTCGTATTGAATAAGTTTGGGGGGATGATGACTCGTGGGAATGGAATCATTTATCATTTATCTTTCTATTTTTCTTTATTTCCTTTCCATGTATTGTTATTTTTTCTGATGTATTGCATTTCCTTTCGATGTATTTGTTCTAGTTGTTAGCTACTTTCGATGTATTTTCTTTCAGTTGTATTTGTTTCTACGTTCAAAATCTATTTAAGTGTTACTTGAGATATTGTATTATTCCTCCCCTATCTATGAAGCTTTTGATTGATGATTGATATGCACTGGAATTGAGATAATTAGGATTGCATGGTAAGTAGCCGATGATAGGAGAATACCGCATGATGAGTCGCTCTCTCATACTTGATTTTGCTTGATTTATCTGGTTTGGATTGGTTGACTGTTAGGGAAGAACAAATTAACCCAAGTGAGATTTGTGCCTAATTTTCTTTTATGTGTGATTAAGTTTGCTTCGGAGTGGTGGCCCTGGAAGCCATGTTTGGACATCATCCAGGGGATTTCCTCCTTTCCTCCACTGGAAACATGATGGTGTGTTGGACAGGAGGTTAGCATCTCCAGATGAAGATGTAAGAATCTCGAGGGAAGTGGTCCGTGTGGTGACAGCTGCACTGAAATGCATACGCCCCGACCCAAAATCACAGCTGCGGATGACGGAGATATCTCAGGAACTTTCCGGTTGCGCAGGGTCGTTACCAATACCGTTTAGGTCCATATCAATGGAGCACCTCATGTATTCCGATCATTAATTGCGTGATTAAACTTCCCTGTGTGCAATTTCTTGTGTGATATGCTCAGATTGTAGTGACTCAAATACCCTTGAGCATGTGTCCCCTGTTTCAGTATTTTTCTTCTTCCATTTTTTGTTTACCTGCTGAATTATTTACGTTTGTTGGAAGCAAATGCTGTCTCACTTTTATGGTTAACCACTAGTTTTGCACTTGCAAATTGCACATATTCTAATACTCGATCTCCGCTGTCAAAATGTATTTAACAACACTCCAATTCCACTAGTTAAAGCAAAGTTATTCACCTATTACTGCTGCTACCACTTCTACTATATTACTGCTAAATATATGCAACAAATAAACAATATTATATAATTATATATCGCATATATTGAAATGATGTATATAAAAATATTGGGAACACCCATTTCAATTTATATAATGTACCTCAAGGTCACGACATACGATGAATAAATAGCAGCTTTACAATATAGAATATTAACAATTAAAGTGCTTAAATGTGTCCAAATATCATTCTTTCAAAGCAAAGAACTCTTAAGCTTCTTGGTTATATCAACAAGATTGGTATTCTCTATATTTTCATCAATTGGATTCTCTAACGGGTCATTTGGATATAAAAACCATCCTATACACAAAATAAAAATTGAAACTTAGTTTTTAATACAGAATATATTCATAATTTAAAATGAAATACCGCAAATATTCCTTTTAAGGGGACTAAGACCATCTAAACTATGATCTGTCATTGCATGATTTTTATTTCCAACTATGAGAAAAAGAAACAAATATTATTTCAACTATGATTATTTTACACATTAAATGAGTTGACTCTCATACAATGAATGCATACCTTGTGCGGTGGATTAGAAATATAATTTCAACTATGATTCTTTTACACATTTAAAGAGTTGATTCACAGCCTGGATCTGAATAGTTTAAGATAGCTTGTACGTTTAAATGAAAAATAAAAATAAAAATAGTTTATATTATTTTTGAAAAAAATTTACATCGTTTATAATATAAGTCAACCTTTGCCCTATGTTGAAAATATGAATAAGTGAAAAGTAGAAAATGTTATAAAATGATATCGCAAGTGTAGATCAGTTCCTCACAATACAACCTACAAAATAAAAGTGATGCTCTTCTGGGATGGAGAATTTTGTGTCTGCTACTATTCTCATCTCCATCACCATCTGCATATTCCCTGCAGCAGCAAATGCTTTAAGTTCAAACCGGAGGAGAGAAGCTCGGGCATTAACGGATTTCGGGTGGCCTTACATCAACTCAACAGCAGATCACTGTGAGTTGAAGGGCATTACTTGTGATGCTGCTGGCCGTGTTCAGGAGATGAGCCTCCACCTGCAACCGCGATATTTCAAGCTACAAATTGAGTTGAATTCGTTGGATGCGCTAGCTTTTCCATGTCTCACTCGAATTCATCTCACCTCATGTGGCCTCTATGGGTTCATCCCAAACCGGATAGGTTTCTTGTCCAAACTAACTTATCTCAATCTCTCCTACAATCTACTCTACACTGATTTGCCTCTTTCACTAGCACATCTCACCGAATTACAAGTGCTTGATATTTCTAACAACTTCCGCATCCAAGGTCGCATTCCGCCTGCGATTACAAATCTCACCAAATTGCAGGTGCTTGATGTTTCTTCTAACGACAGGATTCATGGTGTCATTCCTCCTGAAATCGGAAACCTTGAGCACTTGGTTTATCTTGATTTGAGCTACAATAATATCTCCGGCTCTGTGCCCTCATCTATGAGCCTGTTAAGTAGATTGGAAATCTTGAAGCTGGGAGGTAATAATTTAGAGGGTAGGGTCCCAGCCAGTGTCTGGCGTAAGTTCCCTAAACAATCATTTATTGGCAACCCTAATTTACTTACCCCAAAAGGTTCCAGGATAATAGTGGATAAACCAAAACGTCGAAGCAACTCAAGAATTATTTTACCAGTGACGATATTCTGCGGGTGCGCCTTTGTGCTTTCAGTATATATCATATGCTTCAGAAAACGACAGAAAACAGCCTCAGTCAGGCCTAACCCAAGGCATGGAGACATGTTCAAGATCTGGGACTTCGACGGGAGGCTTGCATATCGAGACATCGTCAAAGCAACAGCAGGTTTCGACGTCAGATACTGCATTGGAAATGGGGGCTGCGGGAGTGTCTACAAAGCCGAGTTACCCAGTGGAAAAGTTGTTGCCGTCAAAAAGCTTCACAGATTCGAAGGAGAAAATACGAATTTTGAAAAGTGTTTTAGGAATGAGGCCAAGGTTCTATCCGAAATACGCCACCGGAATATAGTGAAGCTGTTTGGTTATTGTCTGCACAATAAAAGCATGTTTCTCATCTATGATTACAAGGAAAGAGGAAGCCTGTTAAGTGTGTTGAAGGATGAGGAGAGAGCCGTGGAGCTGACCTGGGAGAAGAGAGTGAATGTGGTGAAGGGCATCGCGAGTGCAGTGTGTTACATGCATCACGATTGCAGCCCACCAATTTTACACAGAGACATTTCCAGCTCCAACATACTCTTGAGTTCTGATTTGGAAGGCTGTGTATCTGATTTCGGCACTGCTAGATTGTTGGATCCTGATTCTTCCAATCAGACCCTCCTCGTGGGAACTTATGGTTACATTGCTCCAGGTGCATGATTTTTACATTTCTTTTCCACCTCTATGTATAATTTTTAATGGCATGTTTTATGGTTGATGACAATTACTGAAGTTTGAATGTGCAGAATTGGCCTACACAATGGTGGTTACAGAAAAATGCGATGTATACAGCTTCGGAGTGGTGGCCCTGGAAATCATGTTTGGAGATCATCCGGGGGATTTCCTTCTTTCTTCCACAGGAAACATGATGCTGCAACAACTCTTGGACAGGAGGTTAGCATCTCCAGATGAAGATGTAAGAATCTCAAGGGAAGTGGTTCGTTTAGTGACAACTGCACTCAAATGCACAAGCCCCGACCCAAAATCGCGGCCGTGGATGAAGGAGATATCTCAGGAACTTTCCGGTTGCGCAGGGCCGTTACCAATGCCGTTTAGGTCCATATCAATGCAGCACCTCATGTATTCAGAGTGAGCTTACAAGTTTGTACAGTACAAGTATATTTTTGTGATTGTTGAACTTTCCTCCATATGCAGTTCCTTGTATGAAAAATTAGATGCGTAGGTAACCTTGAACTAGTTTCCCCTGTTTCAATATTCTTCTTCTTTCTTTTTTATTTGATTTGCTGAATTTTATATGTTTTGGGTGTCTTTGGAAAATTACTCATACAAAAAATTTAAATTTTGTGATGGTAAGTTCGTATTTATTTTATTCCAATAACATTTATTTGATAGTTTTTTGATATGCAAAGCTTTTACGTCTCCGTGGTGCCATACGGTCCACCATTCACACTCTCTGCTCTCAACATCGGCCATTTCACCAGTTTGATTTTTCCGCGACTTGTTTGATGATTATTTGAACTTCAGTAGATTGGGAGTTTACTATAGGAATTAAGGTAGTGGTTGTAAACTTTGAGATTTACTGCTGTGTTGTGAGTTGTGAACTAATTTTATGTGACCAAACAAGAGGGTGATGAAGAAGAAGAAAATACAGTACAGGCTCTCCAGCAAATCCAAAGACCTGATCAATCGGCGGGTGTGCAGTTGATCAACAAGTTGGATAAATTTTTGAGGAAATATATTTGTTGTGGGAGAAGCCATTGTATTATAATGATTCGAGAAGGGATACATCATACAATCAAAGGGTCGAGGGGTGTGTTGGAATCAATAAATTATAGGTATGGTCATGGACTATTTATAATGAGAAATCCGATTTAATAAAATATGAAATATCTCTAAAATTTAGAAAAATAATATGGGAAGGTCTCCGGTTAGGCATGCCTAAACGGTTTCGGCGGGTTTTATCCATTAACCCAAGCCAAACTCATCTAATATACCATATTTGGGGATTAATAAACCTTATTTAGAATGAGTAACCCATTTGGGTATAGATAAAACCCGCCTAAACCGTTTAGACGTACCTAACGCAAGTTTTTATCAAATAATATATATTTATAAGATTTGTATATTTTCTCTTGAATAAATCTTTATTTTGAATATCTCTTTATCTTATTCGGCTCCACCTAATTAGCTTCATGAATAATCCAGGACGAAAATTTTTATTGCGCTTAATTATTTTGACTCGCAATACATTTAAGAAGATTTTTGGTTATTTTTAATATATTTAATCTACTTGAGATTCGAGTTAATAAAAACTTATTTTGCGAAACTCATTCATTAAATAAACCAAACTTCCTATTTATCAATGCTGCATCTCATCATGTATTCATATTTAGCTACAAGTTTTGTACAAGTACAACTTAAGAAATTAAACCTATCTTGTTGGCGGCCCAAATAGGTTGAACCCATACATCCTGGAGCCGAAATAGGACCAAAGTATTTACTATTTTTTTTTAACCTCTCCAAGCTAACCCATGTAAATATGTCTTTTGCAGTCCTACCCATATATAAATAAATAACCAAACCAAAATAATATTTTTTTGGAGTAGTATTGATGAGACTAGTGACTGCAAGATGAGTACACAAGGAGCAGTAAGCAGTATTTTCATGAGTTTGAGCTGCAGAAGTGGAGCTCTATTGTTTTTGGCCAAGTAAGGATAGAGTTGCTACTTCACTTACAAAAGTGTTACACACTTTTACAATTTAAGAGATGAGAGGACACGTGGCTGAAGCTGATTGAAGAAGGTTTATATTTCTGTTATGAGCGGTTAGGGTTCAGATTACTCATCATCTTCAACTAGGAGTGTTCGCGGTCCGGTTTGGTTGGTTTGGAAACAAAATCTCGATCAAATCAATAGGTACGGTTTGAAAATTTTCTAAACCAAAATAATTTATCGAAACCAAACCATATAAATACGGTTTGGTCCGGCCGGTTTGAAAAGGAATATGTTTCAACTTTCAACAATCTACTATAATTTGTTGAAAATTAGGGTCTAAATGCAAATTAGTTGATTTTTATTATTTATTATTACTTATTTTAATGAAATTTTAATTTTTAAAATCTTATATTTATAATTTAATGTAAAACCAAAATAAACACATCAGTCAATTGTATTAAAATTATAATCTTAAAATTCAAATGTAAAATTGAAAGAGACATATAAAATTATATTAACGAATTAACTATGTTAATACTTAATTTACCGTAAAAAATTATATGAAATAATAATATTTAATATTAATACTTACTAGTTGATTTTTGATTAAAAATATTAAAACTAAAACTACATTGTGTTGACCAAGAAATTTAAACATGAGTTAATTGTATAAAAAGTTGAAACTTATCTAATGAACCACAATTTATATTTATTAATTATAATATATATATATATATATATATATATATATATATATATATGGCTGGTTTGCGCCACCAAACCATAACAAAACCAAATTTGACCGGTTTCAAAATTTTCAAACCATCGGTTTGAAAATTAAATTTCAAACCGACCAAATCGGCCAAATTAATCCGATTTGGCCGGTTTAACCGGTTTCGACCAAACCAGGAACACCCCTATCTTCAACCCATTCTTCCACTTTTACGGGAAGAGAGAAAGAAGCGAGAGAGAGCAGCCATAGCTGAGAGTTTTTAAGTGTATTTTTTGTGTGTTTTGAGAGATCTTGTACTTGTGTAGTCCTATCATACTCCCATATCAATAACGAGATCGCTAAACCCTCTGTGGACGTAAGTTTTCGAACCGAACCATGTTAATCCAGTGTTCGTGTGATTCTTGAGCTTGTTTTGTGATTTCATGCTTGAATGTGTTCGTTCATAATACGTGGCGCCGTCTGTGAGAACCGTTATCGGCGACGAACGCAAATAGCTCATAGAGAGGATCTTGAGGTTATCCAAGAAGCTGTGGCTGTGCTTAAATCAACCTCGACGGTAAGTCCTCATTCTTGTCTCTACTGAGTAGTGATTGTAGAGCTGTGGTAATATACTTGAAGAAATCATAGTCTTTTATTAGTTTAATACCGTGGATAGATCTTCGCCTCCTATATTGTTTGGTTTCTAGGAATTATATTTTCTCTGTGAAAGGGTTAATACATCTGTGCACCCTTTTATCCTAGATAGCATGAAATCAAAGTCTTTTATTAGTTTAATACCGTGGATAGATCTTTGCCTCCGATATTGTTCGAGTTTTGAAAATAAAAATAAAGTTTAAAGCAAATAAAAGGAAAACACAAATCTTGGGTTGAACTTCTATCCTAGATAGTATGCAAATAAATAATCATGCATATTCATGTAATAGGTGAGATATCAGATAAGTGTTAAAAAACTTTTGGTCCGACAAATAATAACTAGATTACTAATAAGTGAGTTTCGCCTCTCGGTCTTAAGAACAACTATTAATCAATCTCATAAGATCAACAGATTTAAATCCCTACAATCTAGTACTTCTTGGTCCGACAGTACAGATCACATCATGCATTCCTAATCCCACTATCAATATTCACCTCTTGGTTCTTCTATCAATAACTAGACATCTAAATCAATCTTCACATCTCGGTCCTTCAATTAATTTAGAATTATAAAATGAAACAGGAATCACAAACCATCAACAATGAATTAATCAATCCTAAGCATGCATCCAAAACAATTGTACAAACCCTAGAATCTGCTAGGAAAATTAACTAAACATAATAAAATAAAAACACTTAATTAAATGGAAAGTAAATTGCATAAATAAAATAGGAACATGAATTCTAAAGTACATAAATAATTTTTTTTTTTAAAAAACTAAAGACTAAAAAATACAACATAAATTGAAGAGAAGAAGAGATATAGGGACTAAGGTCCACTGAATAAACTAATCTAGAGGGGTATTTATAGAGTTTGTGTGGGCTTTACATGGAAATTTTTTGAATAAGATTAGATTTGATGTAAATCTTAATCTTAATATCCTATTTTACACATATCTTCCTTTTTGGGTCTTCAAGGCTTCCAAGTTGATGTTTATTTTTTATTTCAACCAAATTTCGCTCAAAAACTTGTAAAATCGCACTTCCCTACAAGAACTAGTCCGTACGTATGTCATTCGTAATCCGGCATGTTGATCGACATGCAACCTTCATGTCGCCAGAAATCACAAACTTCGATCACTTCTGAGCAGTCTTACGGTTTTGACCATAACTTCTACTCACGAACTCCAATTGACCTTATTCCAGTTGCATTGGAAAATCAATTCAAATACATTTCTATTGTCATGCTCCATTAGCTCAAATTCCGTGTGTGGAAGAAGTTGTGACTATTTATTTGAACATCTATTACTTTCGGCACGGGTTTTCAGTGAATTTGACCTCAAACCTGCAAAATCTTACCATGACAAGCATAAAACCACTCTAGATAGACTCATTGATAACTGCAGAAACAGTGAGCAAATAATATTTTTACACCGTATGGTGGTCGATCCCACAAGGACTGTGCAATGAACTATCCAAAGTACTAGCCACAATTTCTAGAACATAGAAGTTTGAGAGTTTTAGAAAACGGGTTTTGTTTTGAAAATTAAAGATGACAATGCAGAAAATAAAGGTTTTTAAAGAAATTAAAGAAAACACAGATCCTTGGGTTGATTATCTAATCATCAACATGAAAATATCAATCAACTCAGCAATGGGAGAACATAGATTTTTGTGGATTTAATTCCTTGATCGGGCAATTTAAATCCTAGATTATTAATTAGTGACTATCTCCTCTCGGTCTCAAGAACACCAAATTAATCAATCTCATAATTATCTAATTATTCCTATGTAGGTTTCTTCCTTCTGAGACAGAAAACAAACACAATTAATTCTCTCTTCCTATTAGTAATTTTCATCTCTTGATCCATCAATTATTAACTATAAACCTAGATCTCAATTCACCTCTCGGTCCTTCTTTTAATCTAGATTATAAAATTAAATCAGAGAATTAATCCATGCTTAGAGAGTTGATATCAATTAACATGCATCAAAAAAGAAATCATAACCCTAGAACCTGTTAGGGTTCTAGCCACAAAACATGACTAGAATTAAAGCAAACATATTATTAATGAACTTACAAATAAAGAGGAACCTTGAATGTCTTGTAAAAACTCCAAAGCTCAATTATTCTAAGTGCAATAATGCTGAAAAGATAGATAAATTTCGTGCATAATGAGGTCCTATTTATAGAGGAGTGAAAAAGACCTAACTAGGTATTGGGCTAAAATAGCAAAAATTGTCAAAACACACGAAAACTTGCTTTTCGGACTTCTGTGTCGATCGACAGGGTGCCTGTGGATCGACATGGGCAACAAGTCAAAATCCGGGATGTAGCCATGTCATTTTCCCAGCTTTGTTCTCCCTGTCGATCGACATGGAGCATTTCGATCGACAGGGATGCATGTGTCAAGCTCCTTCTGCGCAGTCTCACGATTTTGGCCATAACTTGTGCTCCTGAACTTTGATTGACCCGATTCCAGTTGCATTGGAAAGCTAACTCAAAGATCTTTCTATTTACATAATCCATTAGGTCAGATTCCATGTGTGGAAAAATTCGTGACTGTTCCTTTGAACATCAACTGTTTTCGGTACGGGTTTCCAATGAATTCCGCCTAAAACCTGCAAAATCTTACCATGACAAGCATAACACCCTATAAAATAGTCTCATGCACAGAAATAAGTAAAAATATAATAAAATGCACTTAAAACAATGGAGACTAATATAGAAAAGTGAGTATAAATATGAGCTTATCACTCATGCACAAAAAAATGAAGGAAATAAGCTAAAATATATTGAAAAATATTAATTAATCAAACCAAATATGAGTGAAAATATGAACTCATCAATGATTCCCTATTGGAAAATGACAAGGCATTCAAGGATGGCTGAACAGAAGCTGAAATTGATGAACAAAGCCATGAGTGTTTTGTTTCTAAGCCTGGATGATAAAGTGCTTCGTGAAGTCTCAAAAGAGAAGACCATAGCAGATGTATGGAAGAAATTCGACAGTCTTTACATGACCATGTCCTTGGCAAATAAACTCTACTTGGAGCAAAATACTGTATTCATACAGATTTAGTGATGAAAGAAACATGTTGGACTAGCTTGATGAGTTCAACAATGCTGTTGTTGATTTGGAAAACATCGGGGTAGAAATTGGAGATGAGGACAAGACAATACACCTCTTGAATGACTTGCCTAAGTCATACTCCAATTTGAAGGATGCAATGATATATGGCAGATCCAACACAATATCTCTCAGTGATGTTCAATCTGCAATCAAGCTGAAAGAAATGGAAAGAAGCTCGGGAGGGTCTGCTGTTGATTAGTCTGGCCTAGGCCTTATGGTAAAGAAAGGTTATCAAAATAATTAGCAAAGTAAGCCTCCTACCTACTTCAAGGGAAACATCAATGAAAGATTCAATATGAATCAAAGGAAGCAGTATAAACTCTCAACTTTTGAGGGAAAACCCAAGGGTTTCTTTCAGCAGCAAGAGGTGAGACCTTCACCTGGTGGAATGGATCAGAAGGTGTGTCATTACTGCAAGAAACTGGGGCACCTAATAAAGGACTGCAGCATTTTGAAGCAAAAGAACTCGTATCAAGGCCGAGGCCCCAATATGGTGAGGTCTACAAATGAGTGTCTGATGAAGTGTTGAATGTTCTTGAAAGAAGTAGAGATGAATCTTGGATCCTTAACCATGTTGCTCATTTCATATGTGCCCACATATTGATTGGTTTGAACAAATTGAGCTCAAGGAAATGGGCATTGTCATGTTGGGCAACAACAAAATATGTAAAATAGAATGCATTGGGTCAGTAACGACTCAAAATCATAAGGGTGAAATAAAGCGTCTATAACGTGAGATATATACCTCAAATACAAAGGAACTTGATCTACCAAGTTGTATTGGAGGCACGAGGATACAAGTTTGTGGGGAGCCAAGGTGCCATCAATGTCTGTAAAGATGGCAATGTTGTATTAATGGGATCAGAAAGAGGAGCAACAACATCTACTATTTACATGCCAAGACAGTGGTTGGAAAACTAAATACAGTCAAGGAAGCTAACAACATTTTATGGCATCAAAGAATGGGTCATATCAGCCAAAGAGGATTGGATGAACTTAGGAAACAAGGCCTTATCAGAATTGAGGGAGAAGTAGACATAAGCAACTGTGAAGAGTGCATTATGGCTAAAAGCAAGAAGCTGCCATATGGAACAAATTCATTCAGAAGTGACAGGCACCTAGGCTATTGATCACCGTAAAAATTACAGATTAATTATAGTTTAGTGATGCGAATAAATTTATAAACCTGATGGTTGTCGAAGCCACAAGGATAGTGCAATGAACTCTCATGTACTAGAAAATTCATCTTCATCTTTATCTTCGTCACCAATTTCATTGAGCTCATCGTCATCAACATTTAGAAACTCTAAAATACTCGCGCAAGTGTGGATCCTTTGTGGCTTGTCCTCCATACTGCCCCAAGCTTTGCAACATCTGGAACATCACAGGTTTCAGCTCAAAGTGCTGAACCTGAACTTCAGGCTTACAACCCCTGGATCGAATTCAATGAACCCTGGTTCCATATATTATCTGATAACCCGATTCCTATCATCATCATGATTTACTATATCTGTAGGCTGCTCATTCCCATGCCCTGCTCCTTCAGGGTTTCCTTCAGCCATTTTCTTCACTTTTTGCTTCCTCGTGTTTCTTTTAAAAGTTCTTTCAATCTCCGGATCAAATGGAAACAATTCTTTTTCGATCTTTTCACTCATAAGCTAGTAAACCCCTGCAAAAAAAATGTTTAGTTTCCAATAGCATTCAGATTTAAACTTTAGCAATCCCCGGCAACGGCGCCAAAAACTTATTATGTGTTGCAGTGTACCTAAAGAACTATGCGCAAGTATACACAATCAACAAGTAATACAGTCCTAGTGACCAGATATCGAACCATAGAGAGTGTAAGTTAAATCGTACACACATAATTACTTGCAAATAAAGTGGATATTATCACTAATTCCTATTCAAAACACAAGTAAGCATAAACAATGACTCTAAATAAAGCTAACACTAACAATATTTCTTCCTGCCACAAAACAATCATGTAAGATCCAAAAGATTAATACAATGGTGAGAGATACACTTGGGTTTATGGAGATTATCATTATCGCTATCCTATATGCTGAAGCTTATGTCTCGCTTTCCTCTGAGTCTTAGAACCTTCAAGAATTTTGCCTAGCAAGTTTCCACTCTACTATATCTACACCATCATATTGTGCATCATATTCCTATGCTTTCCACAACATTCAAGAGAAGAGATTTCAGATCCAGGTTCTTCTCCAAGTTACACTCTTTACATATACCTATGTAAGTGGTGCAATTGTCTATGATTCCCTCTACCTATTTCTCCTTCCGGTCTCCATAGGTGAGATTTCTCTATTCACTTCCGAGCTAAAGAGATCAATCAAATCAAAATCATAAACAAACTTATATTTCAACAAAACATAAATTCCATATATAGTCAAGTTCAAGCAAATACTCCACTGATAAACACTCATTTTGTGCATTTTGCTGATGTGAATCTGCTAACTATTTGCCTTGGATTAGATCATTAAGTGATATTTCTGTGCCGATTTCATATTCTTTTAGAAAATATTACGTTTGGTTTGGTTTTGGGTTGTTATGCAGGTTTGGTGCACAATTGAGTAATTTACAGGATATGAATGAGTGCCATGTAGCCAATCGATGTTTGTTTGCATCAAGAAGAGGAAGAAGTGAGAAAAGACTGCACCCAAATATGTTTTAGGCCAAAATTCAATGGAAACCCATCCTGAAAGCAGTTGATGTTCAAAGAAACAGTCACAAATTCCTCCACATATGGAATTCGAGCTAATGGAGCATGCCATTAGATAGATCTTCGAGTTATCTTTCCAATGCAACTAGAATCAGGTCAATCGGAGTTCGGGAGCGAAAGTTATGGCCAAAACCGTGAGACTGCGCAAGTTCGTAACGAACTCGGCGACCCACATGCAAAAACGGCGATCGCCGATCGTGTTTCTGGGTCGCCGGTTTTGTAATTTTCACCAATTTTGCTTCGGCGCAAACTCGGCGACCCATATGCGTAAACCACGATCGCCGGGCGTGTTTTATGGGTCGCCGAACGTGTTTTTCTGACGAGTTTTTGGTCCAAATCCCATATCTTTTCAGATCAAAAGGTGATAGATATAAATAGAGGGTCCAAGGGCGAAAAACAAGACCCCTCCAACATATTTTTGACCCTTCAACATATTTTTGAGTTCCTTTTACCATTTTTCTGAGATTAGAAGCACAGAATTGAGAGAAAAGCAGGGGAACTTGAAGAGCACTCCAGGATTCGAAGATTGAAGACTCTACGGGTTTTTGATTTCTATGTTTTCTGTTTTTGTGTCTCTTCATCTCTTTGTTTTTCTAGAATTTAGCATGATTGGCTAAATCTATTCATGGATTCTAGGGTTTGAAGCTTTGTATTTATTCATTCAACAATCTATGTGATTCAATGTTCCTGTTCCATTGATGTTCTAATTTTATTTGGGATTTTCATTAATTGCGAGATACTGGCCATTGATTGCGATTTGAATTGGTAGTTTTTGAACCGAGAGGTCTAGGTTATCAATTAAGATGCGAATAAATTAGATTTATTAGAACAATTGTCCGAGAGAAAATTGAACTTTTAAAGGGTTTTGAAATCTAAGGTTTTTATCAAGAGTAAAAGTCTTCTGTATGTCCGAGAGGAATCTTTTGATCTTTTATTTCCATGTTATGGTTCAGAGTCCGAGAGGATCACCTGATAACATATTTGCAATTGCTCACATCTTTGGGAATTAAATTGGGATTCGATTGCATGAAAAGTTGTTTGATTAATATTCAAAGTGGATTGCCCTGGAATCCTATTTTCTCACAAGCTTTCTAAAATCATTAATTGATCTTTATTTTATTGTTGCTTTGAAATCATTGCTAGTTTAAATAAAAACCAAATCTCTTTTCTGATTCGCCTAGATAGTAGTAAGGTATCTACGTTTTAGTGCTTGGTTATACTTCGAGCCTGCAGTCCTTGAGTTCGATAAATTATTACTTGCCCTCTGCAGTGGTCTGTACACTTGCAGCTATAGCGCGTTGCGAAACGCGCTATCAAGTTTTTGTCACAACCCAAGTGTGATGTGGTTTAGTTCATACTTGCGAAACAAACAAAACAAAGCTTGAAATCATTCAACATAATTACAAACTCAAACAAAAACTAAAATGAAGAGCTATCTCCCGATAATCGCTGAATGACCTGTCTTTCTTCCAATGCAAGCTGCTCTCCCTTGTATGTTTGTGTCTCTCCAAAATGTGTTCTCCCTTGATATTTTTCATCCCTTTTCATTTCCACCTTTGATTTTCCTTATTTTCCCCAAATCCTTCCATGTGTAGACATGTCTCTTTACCCTTCAGACAGTGATTCAACTCCTTGGTTAACACATGTCTGTTCATCAGACAAGATCCAAAAATATGTTTGATCCTTGTCTTCAAGTGGTCCCAGAGAGAGAATCTTCTTCATTCTAATTCCTTGCGCTTCACATGCTCTAGCATGACTTCTGGCTAAAATGCGACTAACAAGCTTCAGCATTCCAAACCTGGTCAAAACCTCACAAAAGCTTGCAAAAATTTATTAAAAACAAAAATAACCAAAATAAAATGCAATTAACATAAAGATCCAAATAAGATCACAAAGGACTCTAAATGAAGACATTCTTATTCAAAACAATATCCAAACCAAGTTAGAAAAGAGTAAAAGATAACTCCTTATAAGAGTTATCAAATAGGAAACAGTAATCTATTTGCTTCCCAAATTGACAAGCTTGGCACACAGTTTTTTTTTATCACAAATAATAGGTAGGCCTTTAGCCAAACCTTTCTACTGCAAGTTCTTAAGAGCTGCATAATGAATATTCCCAAATCTTTTGTGCCATAATAACTCAGAGTCATCAACTATAGTTGTATGTGCTTGCCAATAGGAAAGCTTTTCAAGAGTACGATCAGCTTCTACACCTACTCTAACACATCTCAAACAATATATACTCAAAATAACACTGCTTGCAAAAATCATTTGGCACATCAACTCACAATTGAGCAAATTTTTTCGTAGGCCACCATACCGATGCCAAAATCAAATAACAACACAAGATTTTTTTTGTCATGGGCCACCTAATTGGTGCCAAAGTCATGCAATCATGCTTAAAAGCAACAAATAACCTTATAAAGTTAATCACAATGTGGCTAGAGCCCAGCTCTTTTGCCAAAACAACACATTTGAAATGTCAGTATTCTCCCCTACTCTAAATACTAGACAAATCAATCAACGACGATATGCAATGTTAGTATATCTCCAACTCCGATACTAGACATGCAATCATCAACAACATGCAATGTCAGCATACCCCCAACTCCGATACTAGATATGCAATCAACAACAACTTACAATGTCAGTATATCCCCAACTCTAGTACTGGACATGCAATCAACAATAACAATAGTAATAGCAAAAGCCGAACTTCATTGCAATGCTAACCAATCAATCAAGACACTTGAAATCATGCCAAGTTCTTTTGAAAATGGTTTCAATCAACACATACTCAAGTGAACAAAATTTATTCAAAACAGTTTATACCTACAATAAAAAATTGTGCTATCATCTGAAAATCTTTTACTCACGACAACACAGTAGCGAACACACTCACCAAAACTATTTAAAAGCGTTTACAAAATGTACCTCACAGGTTGTGCAGGATGAAATGGGGTGTAAAGCATGACAAGACAGTTATCTCACATTAGACTTCTAAAACAAAAGAAGTCTTGGTTACCAGAGCCAAGGAAAAAGGCAAAACTAGCATGATGCTCTGATACCACTTCTATAATGCCCCCTATTGGCCCTCCGAAATCTTCGGGTGCTTTACAGGTGGGTTGGATGCATTTGAACATCAGAAGACTTTGTAACAATAAAAGAAGAAAGAATATTCACATAGCATCCGAACAAACTATCATTTTCAAGAGATTACATCAAAATCATGGGTTTAGTATCTCAACAGTTGCACAACAAAGGAAAGGATGGTGTATCAGAGTATATGGCTGCGAAGTGTTACACAACGGAGATATGCATATCTCAGGATCAACTCTCTTTGTGTAACTGCTTCATCTTTATATCTCCGTATTCCCATCCTCACTGCAAACCTGTGCATTTTAGAAATAATACCAGGGGCTGAGTACTTACGTACCCTGTGGAGACAATGCCCAAAAAGCATACATTTATATATGAAAGCTATGTCACACACAAATAATTCATGGGGTCTTAAGAAAATATTTACTGTGTTTATCCAAAACATTTTATCACACTGCATATGCAGATTCACTCAACATGTTTCATATTTTTTACCGTTGTGTGACTGAAAGTTGACCACTTCCAAGTCACGATGAATCAGCTGGGAATGGACGAACTACTCTACCCACTGTCATCAATGTGTGCACAGTGTCTCATATCAAATAGCAATGAGAAAATGATCGATTTATCACCTTATTACACCATGTGTATCAGCTCTCCTGCTGAGGGACCTATCATTTCATTTCATAACTCGTTTGCAAACATAAGAGATCTTAATATCCCTGAAGTTAATGAGAAATAGAACATATAATATTTATATCTGGTTCGATTCTCACTTAACACGTCTCTCTGAAAATCCACGATTACCAGAGGTATAGACATGACAACACAAAATATTTTGGCATAGACAATCCATTTCAAAACACAACATTTTTCATGCTTTTAGGAAACAAAGCTCACAGCTCGAAAAGATATTTTATTTTTACAGAAAATAGCCCCCACCTTTAAATCTTACGGATGTTTTGCACGTAGAAATGGAATCTTTGATCTAATCAACTCGTATCCCCTTCAATCACCCAAACAAGAGGAATAACAATAAGGTTGATTATTAATTGTTAACCAATCAGCGTCTCATTTGACTTTCAAAGTATTCGGGTCTTATGACTGACAAGCTAGACTGACACAATCCCAACAGTTCGACGTGCATTCTTGCACCTTGAGACATGCAAGTGACTCAAATAAACTCAATTATGCATGCTAATCAATCCAAAAGTAAGCAAATCAACTCAAATAAGCACGTTTATAAGTTAAACGGCTAATCATGCAATTAACTATGCATTAATCAAAACAATCAAAATCTGACATCCGAAACCCTAAACAAGTGCATAATAATGTTCATAATATGCTTCATTATTGATCTTTAAACTCATGTATCAAAAATAAGATGAATCGGATTGAAAATGGAATAATATGCAAAATTACATCTCACAGTACGAACTCAGCAACCCAGACACAAACTCGGCAACCCTGCTATGAACTCGGCGATCGCCGTTTGTGTCTGGTTCAGCAAACATCATCAAATCGCCGTGAGTTGATCGACAGCAAAGCACGTCGGTCGATGCCGCCCCCATCAACAGAGGGTGGTCCACGTCGATCGACGTGGCCACGTGCGTCGACGCCACTCCTGCCCAGAATCTGGCCATGCAGCTCTCGCACCCGTGCGAGCTTCTCCGGCCCAATTCTAGCCAACCCCGACCCTCACAACACATCCTAACATGCTCGACTACAGCCTAGGAGTTTAAACATGTAATCAAACTAGCCAGAAAGCAAGAATCTTGCTGGAAACTGAAGAAGAAAAGCTCACCAGAAACTATGGCTTCTCAGCGGCAGAGATCGCGATTCCGGCGACGTGGTGGTTGGATCTTGGTACCAAAATACTCCTAAAAATCTCAGCTTTGTCATCGATCAATATGAGTCATACGCCGACATCGAATATTTATCGATGGGCTAACTTTGGACAAAAATATCTTCTTCGTTTCTCGTCAGATTTGGGCGTGTAAATACTTGTCAGAAACTTCGTAGAAAGGGTTACAAACAAATGATAGAAGCTTGGCCGGAGTTGCGGCAGTTTGGACGGAAAATGGGCAAGAAAGCAGGGTGGCAAGAAGGTGGGTCGGTGGTGGTGGTGGTTTGAATTTGTTTCCAATCTCACTTATTTATACAAATTTCCACTGCCTCTTCTCTCTCTAGCCGCCCACCTACATTTCCTTGCTACCCATAGCCTTGCAACGTGGCTATTTCTTCGCTGCAAAGAAATTACCGCACCATGTATTTTCTGGTTCAACACATGTATAATTCGCACTTATAATTAAATTTTCTGGATCCTTAATTTGATATACATTGTTCCAATTGACAATGTAAATACACATACATGTCCCATTTAACGAGCTCTACTCGTTAATTTAATTTCACAATTTTTGGAATTGATATTTTGTCGTCCCAAACTAAAAAATTCACAGAATATTCATCGGACCTCGGTAACTCATTTTGAATGTTTACTATCCTTCTATATTTTATTTTCAAGCAAACATTAGCTCAGTGCAAGAAATGAAGCTCTCTGGTACAAGCCATGAATTTAATTGCAACAATATTTTCTTAGGGATAATAATAGTAACGCTCGAGTTTCCCACGTAAAATGCAGCTTCATGACCACCTAGAGTTCCTCAAAACAAACTCATACGCATATTGCATGCAAGAAACAAACTTACATGTCGCGTCAGGTGTCAAATCATATCTCAAATAGTACTCCCTCCGTCCTGCTAGAATAGGCCCACTTACCGAATATGGCGTCCCAATTAAATTGGCCCCTTTCCAAAAATGGCAACTTTTTCACTCACAACAATAAAATATTCATTCCACTAACTCATTCTACACTCACAACTCTTAATTTCCGTGCCGAAAAGAAAGGGGCCTATTAAAATAGGACGGAGGGAGTATAATATAATTTCTAAATCAAATAAATCTTTATTTATTTGATCAATTTAGCACAATTTAACTTAATTTAATCCAGGATATTGCAAATAATATTATATAGGTTTAATTATCGTTGTCCATTTTAGAAAAATAACCTTAACATGTATGAGTTAAATCATAAAACATACATAGTATTAAAGATTAAATTAGAAAATGAACAGATTTCAGGAATTAAATTATTATCTTTTTGCAAAAATTAAAAGAAATTAGGAATAATAATATAATTTTGTAATTACATTGATAATTTATTTTAGCAAAGACCTATGTCAGAAATTAATTATAAAATAGAATAATATTTCAAATATTAAGAATTAAAACAAAAAATGGACAACGTTAAAAATCAAATTATAATTCAAAACCATTAAGTTATTTTTATAAACTTAAACAAACTAGGAAATAAAATGCAG
>JAPKLW010002292.1:0-13403 GCA_026898455.1 Plectranthus barbatus | reverse complement strand
TTCATGCTCCTGTCAGATTCTAGTAAATCGGGAAGGTGTTGGTTTCTGCTTCCGCTTGCTTGCCCGTTTGGCATTTCCATTTGCTGACCACTTTCCCAACACATATCTGGCTCGAATTCATCTCCCCTGGTGTGGCCTTTATGGATCCATCCCAGAGCAGATAGGTTTGTTATCCAAACTAACTTATCTCAATTTGTCCCACAATCAACTCCGCAATGATTTGCCTCCTTCACTCGCAAATCTCACTGAATTGCAAGTTCTTGACATTTCTGATACCATCTACATTTTTGGTGACATTCCACCTGAGATAGGAAGCTTATCCAAGCTCATTCATCACAATTTGTCTAGTAATTCACTCAGCGGTAAACTGCCTCTATCATTGGCAAATCTCACTGAATTGCAAGTGCTTGACATTTCACATAATAATATTCAAGGTGTCATTCTGGCTGAGATAGGTAGCTTATCCAACCTCATTCATCTCAATTTATCTCATAATTATCTAGAAGGTGAACTGCCTCTTTCGCTCGCAAATCTCACTGAATTGCAAGTGCTAGACATTTCAGATAATGGCATTCAAGGTGTCATTCCGGCTGAGATAGGAAGCTTATCCAACCTCATTCATCTCAGTTTGTCTCACAATTATCTAAGCGGTGAACTGCCTCTTTCATTGGCAAATCTCTCTAAATTACAGGTGCTTGACATCTCCAACAATTGGATTAATGGTACCATTCCACCTGAGATAGGAAGTTTAACCCACTTAATTCGTCTCAGATTGTCCCACAATCGAATCGAGATTGATCTGCCTGTTTTATTGGCAAATCTCGCTAAATTACAGGTGCTTGACATTTCTTCTATCAAAAAGATTTATGGTGTCATGCTGCCTGCGATAGGAAGTTTGACCAACTTAACTTATCTCAGTTTGTCGAACAACGGAATTCAAAGTGATCTGCCTCTTTCATTGGCAAGCCTAACTAAATTACAGGTGCTTGACATTTCTTGTAACTATTTGATTGGTGCAATTCCTTCTGAAATTGGAAAGCTTGGGCACTTGGTTTATCTAAATTTGAGGAACAATAGCATTACCGGCTCTCTGCCCACATCTATGAGCCACTTAACAAGATTAGAAATCTTGGAATTGAGAGGCAATAAGTTGGAAGGCTATTTCAAGGCAGGGATACAAAAGCTTCCTTCAATCGAAAAGATAGACCTAAGTTGGAATTCAATCTCAGGGAAGATACCACATAAATTTGGAAATGTGCGTAATGCAGAGTCTCTCAATATTGATCTTTCTCATAACAATCTTTCAGGTGGAGTACCCAATTCTGTGTCATATTTGAATGGAATCAATTTGTCCTACAACCATTTATAGGGACATATTCCACCAAGCGTCTTGCATAAGTTCTCATCAAACTCATTCGCCGGCAATCCCAACTTAATATTTTACCCAAAATTTCGAAACTCTGCAAATATCAGTTACCCTGTGGTGGCTTTTTCTGGCTGTTTGTTTGTGGCCTCAATTTTCTTTGGAGTCTTATACATATTCTGCAGAAGGGGAAAGAAAGCCGCCTCGTTGGTACCTAATCAAGGAGACATATTCAAGATATGGAACTACGACGGAAAGACGGTGTACGAGGACATCATCCAAGCCACAGCAGACTTTGACCTCACTTACTGCATTGGAACTGGAGGATATGGGAGCGTTTACCGAGCTGCATTGCCCTGCGGAAGAGTTGTTGCTGTTAAAAAGCTTCACAGATTCGAAGGAGAAAATCCTAATTACGACATGTGTTTTAGGAATGAGGCTAAGGTTCTATCTGAAATACGCCACCGGAATATAGTGAAACTCTTCGGGTATTGCCTTCACAAATGGAGCATGTTTATCATCTACGATTACATGGAAGGAGGAAGCCTGTTTAGTGTGTTGAAGGATGATGAGGAAGCTGTGGAGCTGAACTGGACGAAGAGGGTGAATGTGGTGAAGGGCGTCGCCGGTGCACTGAGCTACATGCATCACGACTGCAGCCCCCCTATTCTACACAGAGACATTTCCAGCTCCAACATTCTCTTGAATTCTGATTTTGAAGGTTGTGTATCTGATTTCGGCACTGCTAGATTGTTGGATCCTGATTCTTCCAATCAGACCCTGCTTGTGGGAACTCATGGTTATATAGCTCCAGGTGCATGATTTTGCATTTATTTTTCACCTCTGTCAATTGAGTTTTCATGGCATATGTATCTTGGTTAATGGAGTTTGAATGTGCAGAACTGGCGTACACCATGGCGGTGACAGAAAAATGCGATGTATACAGCTTCGGAGTGGTGGCCCTGGAAACCATGTTTGGACATCATCCGGGGGATTTCCTCCTTTCCTCCACACAACTTGTTGGAAAAGGGATGCTGCTTCAACAACTCATGGACAGGACGTTAGCATCTCCTGATGAAGATGTAAGAATCTCAAGGGAAGTGGTTCGCGTGGTGACAATAGCGCTGAAATGCATACGCCCCGACCCAAAAGCGCGGCCGTGGATGAAAGAGATATGTCAGGAACTTTCGGGTTGCGCACCGGCGTTGCCAATGCCGTTTCGGTCCATACCTATGCTGCATCTCATGCATTCAGATTAAGCTTATTATATATCTTATATATGTTGGTGTTTTTTATGAAGTAACAATGAGATTCAGCGTAAGTAGTATGGATCTTTGTTTGTGTGATTAGACTGGTATATAAGCGTGCAGTTTGTTTGTTGTATAATAGTAAGAGCAGATAGTAGAGACACATAGCCTTGAGCTGATAATTTCCTCTGTTTCACACTCTTCTTTTGCCCTGTACTATTTTTATTGATCTGCTGAATTATAAGCAAGCTAGGAGGATAGAAAAGCTTCCTTGAGTCAAATCCGCCGCAAACTTGGCGTTTTATGTAAATAATTATTAATTAATGTAGCAGCTTCGGCGATCGGAAAATTGTTAGCCATCAGGCGGTGGCGACGGGCACTACCATATACAACCACTGCATATTTGAAATTAATGCGTACTCAGGGCCGGCCTTGACATATCGGGGCCCATAGGCAAAATTGAAACCAGCCCTTAACAAGTACTTCACATTTTTTTTCAATGTTGTGAAAGATTAAGTATTGGACTTATATTTCTTTACATTAACATATATATATATATATATATATATATATATATATTGTAAAATATAAATCGTGGATCCTTGAATTTTTTTTTTCTTTTCAATTTGGAAATAATATTTTTATAACACATACATATATAATATATATATAAATAGTAGACTAATATTTTTGGGCCCTTAAATTATAGTTGAATTTTACAATTTTTCTAAAACACACAATGAGTGGATTGATGCATTTAGGGCTCTTAAATTGTAATTGAATAGATATATTTTTATATTAGCACACTCATATATTTATATATATCTAGTAGGCTAATATATTTTGGGCCCTAAAAAAATGGGGGTCCTGAGCCATTGTCCTCCTAACCCACCCTGTGCGTACTTGCTACTTAGTAATTGTAATTTAGGAGTAATCTATATATATATATATTAAAATAAGACCAGAGACAATATATGGAAGTATTTACTTGCATTAATTGTTCACTAATTTAACTATAAATATAATTAAGGATCCACAACAAACATTATGTGTGAAGCATAATTATAATAATAATTTCTTGATAGTTTTAATACAAATAATTATAATTATAATTCAAGATTATAAGAAGATTATGGGTACATAAATTAAATCCTAAAATCAATCTATATATTTTAGGAAATCATATATAAATCAATTAAAAAATTATTTGATTGATTATTCCTTAATTATTTATTATCTAAAATTCATACACGTTAATAATCATTTTCTAATTTAATTGTATGGGAATTTGCATACAACAATATATGTGAGAGTTATTATATCTCATGAATAAATTGATTATGTTTTAATACAAATAAATATAACTATAATCCCATATTATTAGGAAATTAGGGGTACACAAAATAGATCTTATAATTAATCTATATGTTTTAGTGAAATATATATAAATCCATTAGATTAGTTTTTCCTTAATTATTATTTTCCTATAATTAATATGTATATTTTAGGTAAATATCTAGAAATCAATTAGATTGATTTTACTTTTATTATTACTTTCCTATAACATACTTAAATATTTAGTTTTAGGAAAAAATGTATCAAATTTAATTAGATTTATTTTAGAGAATAAGATATAAACAATTTATTTTTATGCAAATATTTATAATTATAATCCCAGATTATAAAAAAATAAGGGTACACAAATTAATATTAGAATTAATCTTTATATTTTTGAAAATATGTATAAATCAATTCGATTGGTTTTTCATAAATTATTAACTCTCTATAATTTATCTATATATTTGATGACAATATATATAAATCAATTATATTGATTTACTTTTAAGTATTATTTCTCATTTTTCATAATATGCTTCATTTTTCGAATTTAAGAAAATATGTATCAAAATGAATTAGATTAATTTTAGGGAATTAGGATTAGACATTAATCATTTCATTGAAATGATTTAATGAAAATGGTAAAAGAGTCGCAACAAATGTAATTATGATACATTTGAAATTGATTAGCTAATATTTTGGTAATAATTGATAATCAAATAAATACAATCCTTAAATCATGGTAGAATATCATCAAGCTTTGGACTATCTACACTTATATTGAAATTATAAATGTTGGTCCCGGTTTTTCAGAGTATATAAACGTTACGCAGCGGAAATAATATTAAAGTTAATCGTTTTCTTGCACGCTACTTACACTCAGCTCACAGCTGACAACTGGCTACTTGGTCAGCTGGTGCTGGTTAATCAGTACGCAGCTGACAACTGGTAACTGGTTAGCTGGTGATTTAATACTTAGAATATTTTAACCTTGTTTGCACAATTATATCAGTTTCAGAACATACACCAGCACTTGAGTGCTGGGTTTTAAATCAGAATGTAAAGCAGAAAACTGATAAATGACAAAAGGATTTATAGTGGTTCGATCAATCGATCTACGTCCACTCTCCAGTCGAAGCACTGGAAATTTCACTATGAGCAATCGGTTACAGGTTGCCTACGATCTATCTCTAGCTGGTGAATGCCTTGTCCACCAGTTCACTAGATCAACCGCTCCCGGTCCTGATTTCCTCTTCAGCTCTCTTCTGCTGATGGAATGCGAGCACGTCACTTCAACCTCCACAGCGATTTGGGTGTTTAGTTCTCCCAAGAACGTAACACTTTCTACGGCAGAATGCCCGTAATAACTCGAGTGCTAGACTGCACAGGAGCTGCTGTGAACTTCCTCGAAGAGAAGAACACCAAATGAGATCTTTAACTTACAAGCTTAAAGCTTGAAGTCTCGTGTTTGATAAATCAACACACGGAAAGCCTTAGGAATGGCCTCGAAAGAACTTTATGCGCTCTTGCAATAACTTCAGTTCTTTCGGTGGTTGAGCAGAGATATCTGAATATTCAATGTGTCAACCGAGTCATTCAGAGAGAGGGAGAGTGAGAGCTTTGAATGTTGGTAGTTGCGACGTATTTATAGCCGCAGGAACCGATTCAAACTTTCTAGCCGTTTGGACGCATCCGGAAAGGCGTCAGACCTCGGATGTCCTTCTGACGGCGGCAGGTATGCTTTTCGGAAAAGAGCCATACCTTAGACCGCTTTATCTGACACAGATCTCTTTGTGTCAGAACGGCTCTCTCTGTCAGTACGAGGAATAAGACTGGTGTTTTGTGACTGATAGACTTTAAGTTATCCTTCCTTAAAGTCATCCTTTGTCAGTCGATTCCTCAGAGAATCTTCTTCTTGTCTCTACGGTGCTGGGAGAGAGAATCTGGAATTCTGCTGGTAACATCCGACTGGTAGATCATTCTGGTGATCTTGTGCTGGCAGTCTCTGCTGGTGACTTGCCCTGGCATAATCAAAGTCTACCGAATGTCTGGATGTTAACTCTTCTCGGAATCTCCCATGACTGGTGAAATCTGTTGGAGTATACAGTAAAGCGAACTTTTAAGCGAGCTTTGTCATGTACTTAATCTCCTATAAATAACTGAAACAAACGTTATCACATTGTTGCAATCTCATGATCGCATGTATATCCACTTATCTTATATTGTAGACAATGTGGTGGGTGCGTCGTCCCACTGAAGATCGCATTGTTGGGTTCCTTATAAGATATAAAACGTATTCACAACTGAAATAGTTCTGGATAAACTATCGTTTTAGGTTGTAGTATAAACTTGAGATAACTAGTCTTGGTTATTAGTTTATGCTAGTGCGTGGTGTCGCATTGAATGGATCGCGGTGAGACGTGTTCTTCTATTCTGACTCTATGAAGAACCAAGGTCTCGGCGACTTTGATAATTCTTAACCCTAGATGTGATATTTAGATATATGCAAATGATTGTTTGTTACTTTGACTTACCATGGGTGAGAATCAAAACGATGATTCAATATACTCCGTATCTTGGGTAACAACATTATTTGTATGTGTTTATATAGTCACATTAGGGCACTGTGTCCTGGACATCCAGGTTGATGACATCCCCTTAAGGAGTTCATAAGTTTTATCGTATTAAACCCTGCAGGTGGAATTTATTCCGATACGATAATAATGTTGAGCGGGTACTACTTAAGGATTAAGATATTAATTAATTAATGCTGTCAGAGCTTTTAATTAATTAATGGATGTGCGTTATCTTAAACACGGGGAATTAATTAAGTCAAATAGAAGCCCTGATTCACATCGGGATAGGATGGCAGTTGCAACATTAATTCTCTAGTGGAATGAATTAATGTTATAAGTTCAATTTATATTTTGGGCTGAATATATGTGGTTGGACTTATGGGAGGCCCAATCCTATACCTTCTAGAGATCCCTGGCCTGGCCCAACTAGAAACCCTAGAAGATGCCTATAAATAGGATCTTATGTTGAGAGAAAAACCCTAGTTGTTATCAATTTCATAAGCTCATGTGTTGAGCGACGGCTAGGGTTTAGTTCTCTCAAAATTATAGATCTAGTATTTTGGATTGGCATCTACGATTCGGAGGATTGCTGTCCACCCGGTATCCGATCGTGTTTCGTGGGACACAGGCTAGAAGATCTCCAGTGGAATCGATCTTCAGATCTGTAAAAATCTATTGGTAATTCTTGATCTCCTTGATTTAATTTAATTAAACCATGTATGTGTACGTTTGGTATCCAACATCGATCGTGGGGACGATCCGCCTTCACCGGCGTGTTCCTTCAATTGGTATCAGAGCCTCGTTCGTGGTTGTTGGCTCTGCCTGAAACGTGCGGTTGGTTTATTGTATTTTAAATCATTTAAGCATGTCGTCGATGTTTTATATATTTTGTTGTTCCTCGTGGCTCCCGATCTGTTTTTGGTTTTTGGTGCGATGGTTTATTCGCGGTTTGTAATCGTTTTTCACCACGAGAAAATCCGTGGTTAGTGTAGGAAATGATGTAATTTTATTTCCTGTATTTTTATATCAATTTTGTTGTAATTTGATGCGAAAAACGAGACCAAGAATCGAAGAACACGAAGAACAAACATTGACGGAAAAATTGTCAAAACCGGTCGCGCAGGCCCAGTTTGCGGCTCAGCCGTGGCTCACCGGCGCGTCGGTGGTGGCCGCCGGCCGTCGGGAATCGTATCTGGGATGGCCGGCATTAAGGTTGCGCCGGCGGTCATCAAGAACGGCGAAGGATGGCGGTGCAGCACCGGCTGCAAATCACGCACTCACTTGTGCGCAATTTCCGGCTGGTCTACAGCCCCTCTTCGCGGCGTTCTCGACAACAGCGGGGGCCGGATTCGGGATCAGAGACGGTTGGATCTTGAAGCCTGGTAAAAGGCGACCAAGATGACGTCGTGTTTTGGCTGGATCGGCGGCGGAGTCATCGGCGGCGAGGGCGTGAAGTTGGTTGGTCGCGCGACAATTCTGGGAATTTCCAGAATTTTCGCGCGACACCTGCGGGTGTATGTTTTCTTCGCGCGATCGGCAGCAATCCCGGCGTGGATCGTCGGTTCCGGCGGCAGGAAATGGTAGACCTAGCTTCAAACTTCAATGCCCATGGGTTGATTGGCGATGATGGCGGCTGAATTAGTGGCAATCGACGCGTGAAAATGGCTGCTCGCATGAATCTCGCGATTCTGTCTGCGAGTGGGCTGATTTGACGCGTTGATTGGAGGCTATTTTGGGTCGTATATTCAATTCCAACGATTTGATCTTACTTTCCATACTTAGGGCTTCAATGCCCAGTAGGTTTGGGAGGTTGATGATCGATTATGACGGCGCAATGGGCCAACGAAGTCGGCCCAGTCGCCACAAAACCCTAATTTTCTGGGTTGACAGCATGTAGGTGGACGTTTTTTCGTGGTCATTTGGAGGCTTTCCATTTATGGATTTCCAGTAACAATGACATGAAATTGTAGTCCAAACCTAGGGCTTTAAGGCCCAGTAGGTTACCGGCATGATTGTCGTTGGAATTGATGGGAACGGTGGCGAGAAAAGTGCCCTGTGCACTTGTTTTTCCCCCAGGCTGCTCAACTAGCCATTTTCTTCGGCCAATTGCCGGCGATTCGAGCGTGAATCTCCGGTACCGTTTGTTGGAGATGGAAGTCTTAACTTTGGTCTTCAATGCCCATTATGTTTCGGCCGTTGACTGTCCGTCGTTTGGTATCAGCGGTGGCTCAAAAAAGGCTATTTGCAGTAAATTCAAAAGCCCAAATTTGAATTGTTCAGGGCCCGGATCCGATTCGAAGACCTATTTGAAGAGCTGTATATCAAATATTCATGTAATAGAATAGGTAGATATGCAGGTACACATCTTGGGGCCACGAGGACATTTTATTTGTTCTTGCATGATGTGTGTTTAATTTTCTAAGCATGTTGTATGTTTTACATGTTAGGAGCATGCTAGGATTTATTTAATTCTTTATAGCATGCTATCAAAAACCTTCAATTTAAAATGACTAAGTGAGTTAAAATAAATTTTAATTAATTTATTTAGGCCTCCACAATTGGTCTTATAAGTGATTGTGGATGTTGTTCGCGGGACCCTGGGAGTCTCCCCCTAGAGGATACAACATTCACTGGTTCACTGGATAAGACTTCTAATAAAAATGTTTTTTTTATCTTTAAATGAAGTGCGTGGCACTCGCGGGACCCTGGGAGTCTCCCCCTAGAGGATGTGTCATTCATGGTTCATTGGTAGAGGTTTAATTCAAGATAACCTTAAGAAATTATTTACAAGTGATGTAAAGTCCTAACGGTAAGGTCATCAATTGTAAAAATAATTTTCTTTATGGTTAAATTGTGGTCATCACTTAGATGTGAATTTCTATATAACTCCCCAACGGAGTCCCTGTTTTAATTCACATGGCCTGTTAAATGGTCCGACTATTAATTCCATTCGTCATAAAGTAGAGGTTGACGTGATATTGGAATTAAAGATAGTTTGTCTGGTCAATGGATATGTGTGTAAACGTCCACCCACCGTGGCTTGCATATATATTTGTTGGGCTGTTGGAGGTTGCATTAAACATTGGTTTTGAAGGTTTCCATGTTTTATGCTTCAATTAATGTGATTTAAATGCTTACGTGTTTGCATTTAATTTATTTCAGTTATCATCATGTCGTTTAATCTGCTTATGATTGTTCTCTATCATAACAAGCTTATTGGTCCAATTTGTTTGGACTGGAAATAAATCTGGATATAGTACTGGTTGCTGAAGAGTACATATTTGTACTCAAGACACCTACTCGAAGTCTCTTGAGCCCTTACTTCCACTTGAAAGTAGTCATGGGTAAGAAATAGTACTTTGTTGCTGAGTTTCTTATTGGCTTGATTATAGTGGAGGATATCACGGGTAAGAGATCACTGGTTTTGGTTTCTTTTGAAGCATCATCTTCTTTGTGTAATGACGGTAAGAAGAAGAAGCCACAAAAGAAAAAGAACAGTGGGAGCAGTGGGAGCAAATAAGTAATACTTTCTGGTAGTATGACACTTTTTGGTGGTGTCATCAAACTAAAGGGAAAGTGTTACTGATGCAACCAGTCTGGGCATCACTGATATAATTGTCCCCTCTTAATGAAGGGTAACTCGCCTATGTCTTTTGTTTTAGTTGTGGAAACATGTCTTGTGGCTTGTTCTACTATCTCTTGGATAGTAGGTACTAGTGCCACTAATCATGTTTGTTTTTCTCTGCATGGTTTCATGCAGACAAAACAACTAATGAAGGCGAGATTACCGTAAGCTTGGTAAATGCTACTAGAGTGGTGGTTGTTGCAGTGGGAGATATGCACTAAATCCTTCTCGGATTGTATTATAGCATTAAAGGACGTTTTAAACATGCCTAGTTTTCGAAAGAATTTTTTTCAGTTTCGAAACTGTTTCTGGATGAATTTTCTGTTATTTTTAATAACGATGATGTTATTATGAGAAATAACTCTTTTATCTATACTGGCATGTTGGAAAACTCCTTATATACTATTACTTGTGTATATCGTTCTGCAACTGAAACTCATGCATATTCATCGTTTAAAAGGATAGTTTCTTCTATGTTGAATCAAACATATATTTGGCATCTAAAATCGGGTCATGCTAATCTGACTAGGATCCAAAGACTAATAAGTCGTGGATCATTGGAATTTTTCCAAGTTGAACCATTCTCAGTCTGCGAATCCTAATTGGAGAATAAGATGACATTTAAGTCTTTTTAAGACTATGGGTTTAAAGCCAATGATATGTTGAAAATGATTCAATCTGATTTGTGTGGGCCTATGTCTATTCAAGCAAGAGGTGGTCTTGAGTATTTCGTGAAGTTCACGAATGATTACTCAAGGTTTGGATATATTTACTTGATCCACCACATGTCTGAATGATTTGACAAGTTCAAAGAATTTAAGACTGGAGTGGTGAATCGAAAAGGTAAAAGTATCAAGGTAGTTTCTAAATACCTCAGTGCTGAATTTAGGCAATACTTATTGGATAAAGAGATTACATCTCAACTGTCTACGCCTGATTTTCCGCAACGAGGTGGCGTAGAAGAGAGAAGAAACATAATTCTTTTTGTAGAAGGTGAGGTCGATGATGAGTTATGCCACTTTGCCTACTTTTGTTTTAGGATTATGCCTTAGAAACAACGGCGTATCTTCTGAAATTAGTAGCTTCTAAATTAACTCTAAAGACTCCAATAGAATTGTGTACTTGGCGAAAGCCTTGGTTAAAACCATATTCTGGTTTGGGGTTGCCCAACATATATGTTGGATAAGGAAGTCGATAAGTTGGTACCTAGAATGGAAGTACGGTTGTTTATAGGATATCCTAAGGGTACGAAAGATGGTTACTTTTATAGTCCTAAAGAATCAGAGGGTGGTGGCTAATACCAATACTCGATTCTTGGAGGAAGACTATATAAGTGAGCATGAATCCAAGAGTAAGATCATTCTTTATAAGTTGAGAGGAGACAATTGTACACCGAGTGTACTAAGTGTCATACCACAAGACACTGCATAACGTGTTGACTCTGGTATATCTACACAGGTACTGCCTTATTGTAGTGGGAGAGTTGTTCAATTTAATCGTTTCATGGGTGTGGGAGAGTCTTCGGATTTGGTCCACATTAGTGAACATGAAGCGAATTGTTTCATGGGTGTGGGAGAGTCTTCGGACTTGGTTCATATTGGTGAACATGAAGCGAACGATCCCTGAACTTACAAAGAGGCAGTTCAAGATATCGATGCGATGTATTGGCATAAGTCTATGAATTCTGAGATTGAATTTATAGATGCTATGGATGGATACGACTTTTTGACCTTCCTAAAGGCAATATAGCCATTAGGTATAAATGGGTCTATAGGTGTAAGAGAGGATCTGACAGAAAGGTCATCGCCTTTATAGCATGGTTGGTGGCGATGGGATTCTCTCAATTAGAGAGAATCAGTTATGATGATAATTTCTCTCCTGTAGCCGTGCTAAAGTCGATCTATATTCTCTTATCCATAGCAAATTACATGGACTCTAAGGTTTGGTAAATGGATGTCAGGACAGTTTTCCTTAATGGAAATCTGGATGAAGACATTTATATGCTGTAACCTGAAGGTTATGTAAAGAAATGCTAAGAGCATCTAGTTTGGAAGTTAAACAAGTCTCTTTATGACTTATACAAACTTCTAGATCTTGGAACATTCGTTTTGACGAGGCAATCAAATCCTTGGATTTGAAAAATGTCAAGATGAAAGTTGTGTGTACAAAAATGAGCAATGGAAACGTGGTGGTATTCTTAGTACTGTACGTAGACGATATCTTCTTATTGGCAACAACTTGAGGGTATTGTCGGACGTATAGGTGTGGCTGTCAAAACAGTAACAGATGAAGGATTTTGGAAATGCTATGTACATTCTTGGTATAAAGATCATTCATGATCAATGTAAAAGAATATTGCATTTGTACCAAGCTTCCTACATCAACACTGTTATTGCCCTGTATAGCATACAAAACTCCAAGAAAGGATTTTTACCTTAGTGACATGGAGTTTATCTATCTAAAGACATGTGTCTTAAAATGCCAGACAAGATAGATGAGATTGCTAAGGTTCCTTAAGCTTCGGCAGTAGGAATCCTTATGTATGCTATTTTCTGTACTAGACATGATATCTACTGTGCAGTTGGCATTGTGGCAAGATATCAATCAAACCCAGGTCTGGGGCACTGGACTGCGGTAAAATATGTTCTCAAGTATCTGAAAAGAACTCGAGATTATATGTTGGTTTACCTATTAGACAGTCTGACCCCTTTGGGTTATTCAAATTCAGATTTTAAGCTAATAGAGATATGAGAAAGTTAACCTCAGGTTATGTGTTTAACTTGGAAGGTGGAGCCATATTACGTGGCTGCCTCGGAGGTTGCCAAAGAAGTTGTCTGGCTTAGAAGCTTCTTGTTGGACTTGGGGGTGATTACGAGTATGCCTAAGTGTATCACGACATATTGTGACAACACTGGTGCAGTAGCAAACTCGAAAGAACCTAGAGCCCATGTGGCAAGTAAACACATAGAGAGACAGTACCACATTTTACGAGAGATCGTAAAGAGAGGTGACGTGGCTGTGGAAAATTTGTTTCGTTGTATAACCTGGTTGATCCTTTCACGAAGACTTTGGAAACTAAGATCTTCGGAAAACACGTAGTGGATCGTGGTTAACGTTACATTGCAGCTACACTTTAAGTCTAAGTGGGAGATTTGTAATGACATGGTGGTGTATACTAAAAGTTTAGCTTTAGTATAAGTGGGAGATTGTTGGAGTATACAGTAAAGCGAACTTTTAAGCGAGCTTTGTCATGT